>OOIL02005600.1:1457735-1498353 GCA_900332095.2 Cuscuta campestris
GGAACCGAAGGTTGGGGACCGGCCACCAGAACCATAGGAGTGAACGGACGGGTTCTGGCTATCCTCACGGTCAGACATGACTCAGAAAGGGAAGGAAAAAAAGACTTACTTGGAGACGGTTAGAAGACTCGGAGGACTCGGAAATAGCAGAAGAAGCCGGGCAGTTTTTTGAATCGAAGATTTGCAAGTGAAGAAATTCCAAGGAGAACGACGCTTTATATAGGAGAGATGCCGCCCAGACGGGCGAATAAGGAAATGACACGTGGCAGCTGAAATGATTTGCCATCATAACCTCTCGGGGAGATGAAACGGCACATTAAATCGGCGGCTCTGAACCCGATTTCGGGAAGATTCTCCCGCTTTGGACGCCCGGTTTTTGAAAATTCAAAAATCACATTTCAAATTTCAAATATTTTGAGTTAGGAGCTGGTTTTCCGAGGCCATTTTCCCGCCAAAAAGCGACTGAGCAGTTCAAATTTCAAAAGATAATCGCATGTGCTTCCCGCTCCTGATGGTCCCCACAGGACCGGGAATCGGAGGACTCCTTGATGGGTAAATACCCATGGATGCCACCCGGTTTGTTCGTCCGACTGGGTGGTGTTCGAAGTGGCAGGGCGCACTTTCCTCAGACCGGGCTCTCCAGGTGCTCTATGGGACCGGTCAGAAGGCTGACCGGTTGGATAACCAGGGACGTGCTTGACGTGCTTGACGTGCTTAGCTTTATTATAAATACCCCTAAAATCCTCATTTGTGAGGTATGTTTTTATAAACCTTCACGGCTTGTACTTTGTAATAGTCCCAGCATTATCAATAACAAACCGGGTTACAGGTGTTTCTACCTACAGCCCTTCCGATTACTTTTACTTAGTGTTTCCGTGGTAATTTACACCATCAGTATCCAAGACCAAATATTTTGGGAGTATAATTTATTGTTATATTTTAATGATCTAAATGTATATTCTAGCAAAATATCTATATTAGATGAATTTAATTATGAGTTTACTTTTAATAATAATAGTTGTCTGTTAATAAATTTTGAGTAAGATACCTAATGTATAGGTATTTCTCTAATATTATACGAAGTATTTTTTTGTATCACTTTGATATATTCTTGGTTAGATAAGTATTTACGGTGATAGATTAAGTTTCGGTTTTGGTATAGAAATTTTTGGATTTAGATATTCGATCTGATCTGTTTCAGTTTGGGCTGGTCTAGGACGATTAATGAAGAACTTTACTAAGCAGTGCAGTGTATTAAGAAGACCTCCGAAGGCAGGAAAATATTATACTCAGTACTCTAAGTGTAAACTAATTTACACTCTTCACATGTCAAAGATATTTATGTTTACGATTCACATATCAAACTTTGATTAATTTCTTTGCCAGTTTCGACTACTCATATGATAAAATAATATAAGACTCCCACTATTATTTATAGAATTCTTTATTTCTAATATTTGAACTTATTTTTTTGGATAAAAAATAATTATAAGTAAATTAATAGAGAAACTTTATTTGGGAAAGGAAAGTGAGAAAAATGAGCCCATCCCCGAGGGCCCCTTCAGATTGATAGGGAGAAAGTAAAGGAAATTGGACCCCTCAGATCTGATCGGACATTCACTGAGAGAAAGTAAATTGGACTTTAATCACAGATTGGTTGCAAACAGTAAAGTCTGCACCTGGTACTTGCAAAGGTCCTATGCTTAGCATAGTTGCTTTCAGTGCAGTTGACAAGAATCAAACTCGGGTTTTACTTCTTTGGCACTTCTTGCCTTGCCGACAGCGCAACGCCTACTGGGAGACGGGGAGAAAGAAGCATAAAAGAGTGGGGGCGGGGGAGTGTCGACAATAATAATAATTAGGTACGGAGTACACTTGCATAACATTTCCCTCTTATCATTTGTTTTGTTTGTGTCAAAAATGGTTGGACTACCCGTACCCACCATTGTCCCCGTGCCCCTCCCTACCCTATGTTAGGTACACCATTTTTTTTTATAATAAAACAATATTATTTAGAATAACAAAAAATAAAAATAATAGTTGTTATTGGTATTTAGTAATTACAATTAAAATTGTTGTTAATAGGGTCCATAACATATGCCCATGTTTACATATATTTTTGGTAGGATTCATATTTTTACTCTTAGTTTCTATATTGATCAGTGGAAGGACGGGGATCAGTGAAGGGTAGGGGTGGGCATGAAATTCCATTCGTTCTAGTTGGCTCGTCCTGAAATAGTCCGGTATCATTTTGTAATTGTACTATTTAATTAGGAATACATTTTTTTGTTCCAAACTCATCCCATCTCCAATCTAAAGG
Organism: Cuscuta campestris; assembly: GCA_900332095.2. Classification (NCBI taxonomy): domain Eukaryota; kingdom Viridiplantae; phylum Streptophyta; class Magnoliopsida; order Solanales; family Convolvulaceae; genus Cuscuta; species Cuscuta campestris. The sequence goes on from OOIL02005600.1 coordinate 1,460,056, forward strand.
ATACAATAGTGGGACAACATAAGAGTATATTGTTCTCTTCTGTTTGTCCCAAAATATAATCTATATTGTCAAAACTTTTATTAATAGCAAGACCAAAGCTAAGGTAGATCTGAGCTTCTTTAATTGGTAGCCTAGTTTGGTGACTGTAATTTAACTTTTTGGTGTTATTTCTATAGTGATGTTTGTGTTAGTTTGTGCTATGTTTGTTTTGTGCTATGTTTGTAATTTGTGTTGGACATGTTTGAGAATAGCGTTAGAGATTAGCGTTAACGTTTTAAAAATGCTATCTACGGCCAGCGTTTAGCGTTAGCGTTTTCGAAGTAATATGCACCGTTGAGATTTTATACAAAACACTAACGCTAATCTCTAACGCTATTCCTAAACACACTCGTTCTACATTTTGAGTAATTAAATTTATTTGCTATTGGCTGAAAAAAATAGTAAAATATTTTATAAATACCTCGTATAATAGTAATTATGCTGCTTAAAAAATGCTAGTACTAGTATGCTTTTATACTATAATAGTACTGTTGGGTTAAGGAACCCGGGGGCCTATGAGACTAGGCGAAAGGGTATCGAACTGAGTCGAGAGTGCACAAGTTGGGAATCAAGTAAGATTGTAAGTATTAGTGTGCAAGAGAACCCCTCTTCCTTTCTCTCAAGAAAGGATTTATGTATAAATTACAGATGGGGTTCCCGACCGTTAGTCTAGAGCCCAACGGATCGGGCCCACTAAGATTTGGTTGTTTACTGGCGGCGCCTAACCACATCATTATTCCTAGGGCGGCTATACAAAGTAGGTTAGAAGGAGGGTGGCTAAAACTACTCTGACGGAGGTGTGGCAGGGGTCCAATCGTGGGCCCCTTGATTTGACTGATTAGGCAGCTCCCATGCCTACGGTCCTGGTCCGCTAGCATCTCGGGCCGAGGCCGAGTATGCGTGATCTCCTGATGAAAGACCGGCCGAGGGTGGTCTGAGGCCGAACATGTCTGCCGGAGCCGAGTGTAACTTGACGCAGTAGCGGCCTTCTTGAGACTTCAGTTTCCTCTTGTTTTCGCCCTAGGTGGGCCTAGGCATGGCTGGGTTGGGCCGCTTTTCCGTTGGGCCGGATACCCCCATTCCAGGGTATCCATCAAGTACTAATAAACTAAGCCCAAAGCCAAATTTGGTTGCCTTGTTTTATGTATTTTATACAGTATTTTTATCTCTAACTTCAGATAATGACAAAGTTAGACAACGTGAATCCGCTATGTTATATCCTAATCCCGAACATTAATTAAAGGACAAGGAGGGATAAACCTACAGCCCGAACCATTCCAAAGTGTTTGAAAAAAAAAAAGAAAGATGCGGAGCACTATAAAACTCAGACCGTCCCGACCCGTGCCCGCTCCTAGTGAGAGAAGAAGGCTTGGGTGAAGATAAATTAAGAGCATAAAAGGAAAGAAGAAATCTACATATATTATGTGTAGCATTGAGTTTCTAAAATTAGCAAAGGTGGGGTAATTTATAGTTTAGGTTTTGGTGGGACTTTTTTTGGGAGGAAAGTCTTTTAAATTTCCCTCCCAATTGTAATTTCAAAATTTTGGGACTACTTGCCCGCCCTATTTTTGGTTGGATGTATGTTGTTGCTGCCAGCATTTCTGTTTTGGTTATGAGTGGATAGTGTTAAAATCTTTTTCGTTTGTAGTGTGGACTGTGGATGGGACAAAGTACCGTATAAGTTCCTATATTATTTACAAATGGTAAAATTATTCCATAAACTCAAAATCGAAATAATTTAGTCAATGTACTATTTTGAGCAACTTTATAATTTAATTCTCTATTATCAAATAATACGCTTGTGATCTTTTTAATTGGTATCTTTCCACATATAATCTTTCTTTTATCATCTGTCATGTTGATGTTAATGTGAGAGCTAAAAATGTAATTTCACATTAATTATATATCTTTCTTGTCATATCTAGTACCAGAAGCCACTGCCGATGCATCATTTGTCAACTAGAATCGTTGTCTACTTAAACTATCGTTTCTCATTCTCATCTATAATTTTCTACCAAAAGAAAATAAATAAACAAGTGAATATTATTCTTAGTGAAGTTCTTTTTTTAAAAATAAGTACGATTTAATATCTTAACACAACAGTTTCATGTCATCTATGTTTCAAAATCAACTTATTGAAATTAAAAATATTACGGAGTATAATTCAATGTATTTCTTTCTTAATTTATAGTCAAAGTTCAAAAAAAAATAATTGAGTTTTGAAAATCAAATTGGAAAGATTCAAAAGAAACAAACGAGTAACCTAACATGGGCAGGTTTTGCCCAACAGTGTACCCAAATAAATGCCGATTCATCCAAAACAAGAAATTTAAACGTGTAAAATTACAAAGAATTTCGCATTTTTTTTGTACTTCTGAATCTAAAATTTAATTTTCAAAAAAAAAAAAAAAAAAGAACCAAAGAAAGTGAATCTCTTCAGTCACCATCCATTATAGTACAATTCAAATGGCCTCTCTTCTAAATGCGCACCAGTAGTGCTCAGTCCTAACTCTCTCTGTCCATTGGCTGCACAGTCCAATTAGAATTTAGATACCTTCCCTTTCACCGGGGCCCCACCCTCAAACCAATCTCCCTACTTTCACTCTCTCCCTCTCTTTCACAAGAAGGGCAAAGAAGGCATCATCGGAACGGGCCCCACGCCCGCCGTGTCCTTCCGGGACCCACTAATGATGTCTTGTGTTTGAGCTGCGGAACGTGACACCGTGCAAAAATTTAGTGAACCCGAGGAGGCTGAGTTTCCCGTCGGTCCTGATCCAGTCTCGGAGGATCGTGTGGGCAGTGGGACCCACATTCAATTCCTGCGTCGTGTGAACAAAATATGTATATATATGTTGCTCGTCGGGGGGTGGGTGGGGTGGGGTGGGGGTGGGGGGAAGGGAAGAGAAAGAAAGGAAAGGAAGAGAGAAAGAGAGAAATATGCAAAAATGTACCCGGGCCAATTCCTCTACGGAGATCACGCGGTTACCCTCAAGTTCGAAAAAGTCAAATGCGGTTGATGCGATTCGCTCCCAGCCCTCGAGAGCTTCCAGCTGGTAAATGCTGATGGCAGCAGCACAGAACTCCTCAAAGTCCATCTTCCTGTATGATAGTGGCGCCATCTGGACAAAAAAAGGTTGCAATGAAGCTGTGTGGTTAGATCATATTTACTACTTCCGTCCCAAAATAAACCTCACGATTTCCTTTTTCGTCCATCCCAAAATAACGGTGCAGTTTTCACTTTTCAACAATATTCTTAAAATCCGCAAAGTCAAACTATGAAACTTATCTTGAGACGGAGAGAATAAAAAAGCACAGCCTGGTCCCACTACAAGGGTGTGATGTAGACAAGCCTTACCTCACATCTTTTTGCAAGAGGCTGTGTCCAACAGTCAGAGCTTGTTGTGACCTCAAGGTCACGCCACAACACCGCAACCAGCCACATTATATTGTACGCCCTCCGTCCTCTAAGAAGCTTTTGCGCTTGACTCTCACGGGGTGTAAGAAAAGTGTTGGAAAGTGAGCGGTTAACATTTGTTTAGTAGAGAATTTTTTTAGCCACATTCAATTTTTTAAAAGGAAATAAAGAAATTTTTTTGGGACATCCAAAAAAGAAAAGTTGGAAATGTTTTTGTGGGACAGAGGTAGTATATTGGAACAAATTAAGATCTAGAACCCAGATTCCTTTTTTTTGGGACATGTTCATAAAGCAAGACCTTTTTTTACATTGCATTCAAGATTGGAGAGAGTGGGGTATTGTTAGTTTAATATTCATATTTGTATGCTTGATTACATTACATTATATGCCATTCCATCTTACCAACCACACCTAAGGTATGTAAGAGCGGGCGGGAATAATGTTCAAAATTTAGTATGTCCATTTTTGCAACATGATCCCAAACGCAGCAGAATAATGTAAAGGCGTTGCAGCATAACGGGCAAATCACTAAGTAAATAACTAAAGAAGAGAAACATCTTACCGCATTCAGAATCTCTGGGACCCTAGACTCTTTCATAGCATCAGTAGCATTTCTTGAAAGAGCCTGCCATTTATTTGAACACAAATAACTTTTGCTGCTTCAAACTTATGGCCTAAATCCAAATAATGAAAGCAAACTAAACAAGAGAGACCACTAAGGAATGTTATCCAGCTGGTTTGGGNGGGGGGGGGGGGGTTCCTTGATGTCTTGGTAGCACTTACCATTCTGAAATTTTCAACGGAGATGCGTCCGTCTTTACTAGGTTCCAAAAGCAGAAATTGTGCTCTCAAGTAAACCAACTCATCCTCTGTTAATCCTTTTGATAGAGCCTGAAATCATGAAAATATAAAAGGAAAAATCACCTTCTGCTATACTATTAATTATTAAGAGTTCTTCTGTTTTCATATCTCAACCAAGAGACAAACACACTAAAATTAGCTCAATGGATATAATTGAAGAGACATACATAGTTCACATTTTCAAGATGTGTCCAAATCATGATGCAAATGTAAAAACATGTGGGGCACAATGAAAACCCTGGGATAATTAATAGAGGGCATGCAAAGGCATATATTAAGGACTGCAGCAAATGGGTAATTTCTGAAGAAATACACCTAAATAAGGCTAAAACATAAAACTTATACCAAAATAAGACCTCCTATGTTTTTATCCCCTAAATAGGACTTATAGGAGTGCTGGAACTATAAACACCACAATTTGGTCTAATGTGTTGGCATTTACTGTATTTTTGGCATTATATGTTGGCATTGTTAAGCATTCCTATTTTGGTATAAAATTTTGAAGGTCTTATTTTGGTATATGGAGCAAGTTTCAGTCCTAGTTAGGTGTTTCTTCCAATTTCCTGTTACCAGGTATGATGGAAAATAAAAACTTTTGTTCAAGCCCCGGGTACACAGGACTTGTTTCCTTTTTAAAAAGATTAAAGGCAGGGTATTTTAGAGGGCTGCCAAGTCTCAGGGGCACCAATGTAAGTTCGTCAAAAATGCAGGGATAACAATATATTTCATGAACTAGCAATTGAGAATTTAACAGAGATGAAAAAGAAAGAAAAAAAAATTCAAGAAAAAACTTCGTATTAAAAAAGGCTAAAGAGGGTATTAAAAAGCAAGTGTCTGCTGTGCTTGTAGAACTGTAAAAGCTCTGCGTCATGAGAAGAGGAAGCGAAAGAATATAGTGTACATATATATTGATACCTTCAGTGCTGCACGTTTGAGGGGGGTTGCATTTAAATAACTCTTGACCAACTTATAGATCAATATATCTAGAGGAATGGGATGGCTTTCGCTCCGCAACCATGGATGCACTGCAATTGAAATTATTAAAGAATGCAGTCATTTGTATACTCGGCGGTGACTTCTGTCTGTAGGAATAAACCACCTTTAAAAAAAAAAGCAATACGCAATAAGATAAAATAAGTTGCTAGCACAGACTAGCAAAGGTTTCTAGTGTCCTCTTGCTTCTTAGGCTTTTACCCGTATTGTAAACTTAGCTCTAATATTAACAGGCCCCCAATATAAATTTTTTGCAAAAAGACAAATTATGATGAACAAACACAATATGAGCTGAAGATAACTTACTCAAAGCTTGAGCAGCAGTCATTCTTTTTCTATAGTCCTTATTTAGAAGCCTTTTAACAAAGTCCTTTCCTTCTTGGGAAACAGAAGGCCACGGTAAATCTTCAAAGTAGGGGTCTGCTCGTAGGACTGCACGGAAAATTCCAGATTCTGTCCTGGCCCAGAATGGTCTGCTTCCACATAACAAAATATAGGTGATCACTCCAATACTCCATATATCTGCATCTGAACTGTACGATCTATGCAGCACCTCTGGTGCCACATAATATGCACTTCCAACAATATCATTAAGCCTTTCATCTACAAAATCCCAAATGTAAGCGGGAAATGAATTAAGACTCGTGTACAAAATAACTAAGCCTCTCTGATATTTGTTCTGCCTATAACTCATTCCTTTTCAAGGAAAGCAATATGTGGTCCATTAATGTCTCTCTTCTAAATAAAATTCATTCTTTTATATCTCATGTCTGGTCAAAATGGGAATAATTGCGAGATAGATTGACACTTCAAATTTAAGGGAGAAAAAAAAATATTTTGAATAGTGTGGCAATGCAAAGGTATGGCTACAATTGCTACTCCAAAAGAAAGTATGCTAGAGCAGCTAGGCTACAAATAGAAAAGGGGAAAAAAAGAACATCATAGTCCTTCATCCATTTCAAAAGGCAATGAAGAAATTGTTAATGCACATCTAATAACCACCAAGACTTTTAAATCAAAGTAGCAATTACTGTCAACAATATATGAACAAAGAAATGTGTTAATTGACAATGATACCTGGTCTAATAAAGTCAGAAAGACCAAAATCAATTAGCTTCATATCAGCATCTTCATTTCTAGAGGAGAATAAAAAATTCTGTAATACATGCCATTGGAAGAGTATTAGTCGTGCAAGGCACCCAGAAAGCAAATATTTGATCAATCTGGAAAAAAAATGAAACCAATATCAATATTAGAAGACAACCTCAGGCTTCAGGTCACGATGAACAACACCTTGTAGATGACAGAATGCAACTACGCTCAGAATTTGTACAACAATAAGCTTCGCATCATCTTCTGAGTATCTGCCACCCCTAGAAGAGAAAATATACACTCTTTTTGATCAATACATAATGTAGGTGGTCGTATGGAACTTATTCAAATCCATTTTCTTTACCGTGACAATATTCTGTCAAGTAATTCTCCTCCTTCACATAACCTGTGACATACAAAAAGTAGAAATTTATCAGGAAAAATTTGCATCTTATCTGATCAAAAACCATTCCATTTTGACCACATCAAAAAACATTTAAAAATGAGGCACAATTTATACCGGTTTAAACAAATTAAAGGAAAACAACATATTATCCTATTATCCAATATACACTGCCACAAAGGCTAAAAGATATGTGTAGGTGTGGTGGGTTTGGGAAATAAAAACAGTGTTAGTATGAGCAGAACATGAATGGGGCATGGATGGTAGAGAAGGAAAAGATCAAGTACATACTCCATAACAATGTAAACATTATTGGCATCCTCACAGGCATCATAAAATTTGACCAGATGCCTATGGCCAGAGAGAGCTTTCAAAATCTTTACTTCTCTGCGAACATCTTCAATAGATATTGCTGTTGTCATCTGTGAAACAAGTTGTGATGTGGCTTATGCTGGTGAAAAATAGATATTATGATGGGTAATGTAGTCAGTCGAAACAATTTTACCATCCATAGTTGACTAGTCCTTTTTTTATAAACAAAAAGCATTGCAAATAGCAATAAAACTGCAAGGACTAATGGACATAAAAACATACTCCCTCCGTCCCCAAATAAACTTCACATTTACTATTCACAACGTCAAACTATATCATCTTTCTTTACTTATTTACTTTAATCAATTGTAAGAAAAAAAATAGTCATGTGACCATTTGTTTTATACTCCGTATGTATTAGAACTTTTGATGTAGTTTTTAAAAATGTAAATTTTATTTTTAAAATTTTGCACCAATGTTTATACAACTTGAATTGAAAATAACTTTAGTCAAACATAGTATACTGCAAACTAAAGTTTATTCAGGGATGGAGGGCTTATCAAAGTTTGGTAGTTTATCGTTATATTAATTAACAATGCCATCCATGATCCATCAGAAATTATGTTGAGAAAAGCAATTTTAGTTTGTGTACCTATCATACGGACCATAACTAGATCATGACAAAAAATGGACTTGATAATTTCCTATCATAATTTATTTCTAATTTTCTTTTTACTTCATAGACGAAACAAAGATTCACCTTTAATTAGCAAAGATTCCTAAATTTCAAATATTTCTGCACCTTATATATTTACATCCTTTCCTTTTTGTCCTCCCAACAACTTTATCTTCCCATTTCTTTGGACAAAAGATTTGGTAGACAATAATGTTTCTCAATCATGCAGTTTCCACTTCATCAAAACCCATGTCAAGACAATTATGAAGATAAGAATAAGAACTTAAAATATTCATAGTATATAATTAATGATTAATTCTATTCTAAATAAGTACTTATGTTGATAGGCTATACTTTCTTCTAAACAAAAAAAATTCTTTTCCTTGCCCTCCATGCCAATTCTTAAATGAACCAAAGTCAGTGAAGAAATCCCAAGAGAGTGCCTTATAGCAAAGATAAGATAGTTGTTATATACCATATCAATGCAATACACATAGGACATGACACATTGCAAGCTTAAACAAGCTCTATTTCAATAAAACTGTTTTTTTAATTCACAATTGGGTGGCTCTAGTTCAATCTAAAGTTAAATTTTTATATATCCCCCATATATTCATAGGTGCTGCCAGCATCTTATTTTACATAACCTACATTATTTAATTAATACTTCATCTTATAATTTTCAATTTCATTTCTGTGTTTGGTATAGCTTTTAATGCATTTTTTAGTATGCTACTTTGAACACTAAAATTAAAGTAAGTCTTAGAATTCACATTTTAATTATCTTGGAAAAAGACTCTAAGAGCGGGTCTGAAGCAACTAGTAGTCCGTCCCAATGTGTCTCAGTGGACAATGGTCGCATGAAAAGGCACAAGTGAAAGAACAGGTTTTGACTCAGTTCAATGTGATTCTTATTGTTAATGAAGTGAAAATTTAGTGCAATTCCAAAATTTTGGCGGCCTACTAGCAGCCCAATACGGAGTATTCCCTCCGTCCCAAAATCATCTTCTCACTTGCAACTTTAGGATGACCCAAATTCATCTTCTCGATTCATTTTTTGGCACACACTTTTTACTTATTTTTAGTAAATACACACTTACCCTCAACAATCTATATATCTACTGCATGTTCTACCCTCACAAACTTCCTGTTAAATTAGACCAACCTACCGTCTTCAATCGAAACAAGTATTTTTTTAACAAAAACCATTGCAATAAAACTGTCAGGACTGATGGACATGATAACATACACCTCTATCCCCAAATAAACTTCACAATTACTATTCACAAGGTCAAACTATATCTTTATTTACTTATTTACTTTATTTTATTTACTATTTTACTCTAATAAAATAATAGTTGTAACAATCAATTGTAACTATAAACTATTCCCTGTGTCTTCTATCGAAACAATACATTGAACACCAAAGAACACAAGTGAGTTAAACAGCGATCATCCATGGGTTAAGACGATTGTGGAAAAAACAAGGTAAAGGAGTTACTATAGTATAGGCACATTGTAGAATTCTTCAATAGATCTTTGCATGTGAGAAGCTTGTTAATTACTCGTATTAAATAATTACATGAGGAAAGATCAATAAGAAGGATGTCTCTCTTAGCTTAGTCTTTGTTCATGAGAGTGTAATCAGTATATAGCAGCTAAAAGTGTGGAATATAAATATATAATATAGCCTGAAAATCCGGCACAATATCCTAAACTAAATCGTAAATACCCAATTCCAATTTTTTGTATTCTATCCCACTTAAGCCCTTTCTAATTTGAGCGAATATCCCACCTACCTGGCACCTAGAACTCTTTACAACTATACATGTATGGGCATTTTATTTAGGTGGAAAGTTTTGGTGCACCTTCATTACACTCACCTATTTGATCAAATTTTAGCACAATCTTATAATTTATTCCCAGAATTCTAAAAAGAAGGGTTTAAATCATAATGGACAAAACAAATGTGTACTTGTCCCTTAAAAGGCTCATAAAAAGATGTGAAAGGGGACAAACGTGAAAGGTTCCTAAACTCATTAGTATCTCAACAATTTCATTCCTAAACAATCCCTAATATATCACACGTCATTTTACCATTTAACATCTCCAATCTCTTCCCTTACCATATACGTTCCCATCTATTAGTTGAAAGGGCAAAGTTATGAAGATAAACAGCTGCATAATGAAAATGATAGAGGCTATGAATACTCAATTCTCATCTAGAACAAAAAAGCATGTCCCAAACCTTATTTAATGATATGGCGTTCTGAGATGTACCAAGTTTTAAAAGAATTCTGTAGTACTGTAGTATTTTCTCCCTTTCCATAAGGGAGCGTCTAAAATAGCATTAGTTACTTATACACCAGTTGTTTACACCAGTTCGTTTAGGGCACCACAGTGTCTTGTTTGTAAAAATGAAAATTCCTACCCCCTAACCCTCCCCCTAAACTCCCAACCCCAGCCCCGGCCCCCCCTCCCGCCCGCCTCCCTATCCTGGCATGGCAGTATACTAGGGTGGGAGTTTGGGGGTAGGAACCGTCATTTTTACATACGGGACATCGTAGGTGCCCTAAACGAACTGGTGTAAGCAACTGGTGTCATTTTAACCGCTCCCTTTCCATAAAACAAATCAAGTGTAGTATTTTCCATAAGGATTCTACAAAACATATCAGTCAAACAAATGTATAGAGACCAAAGGCCCTCATTCTCGGCTGGAGTGCAACATGTTTTAGAACAAATTGCATGTTGGAACCCTTGTTGAAGATTCAAAGTATTCTGACAGCCAGTCAGACACTTAACCAAAGCTGACCATTGAGAGTTAAACTCCACCAAAATAAGTTGGTGAACATAAAGGTTTCAAACTCTTAACTCTCTCAACTACATTTACTGTTCACAATTAATTCTTGGCCGCCCCACACTTAAACGGATGAACCTACTCGTACTAAAAAATGGCAAAATTAAGCAGGAAATGAGATAATAATGGCGCTATTGAATCTTATCAAACCAATGTGTAATAAGAGAGATTGAAAGTACCTTGGCTTTGGAAATGATTTTGACTGCGAGAGGGAGGTCCCTGACTTCTCCCTTCTTGCCCCTGGCGCAGCAAGTATGACCGAAATGCCCTCGCCCTACCTCCTTCCCCAATTCGTACTTGGCACCAAAGTTCCTATTGTAGCCGAAATTCTTATCCAGCAACTGATCGGGCTCCGACGAGCCGTCCTCTGGGATTGGCCCCTCTCGGGGCGTCTTAGCTTGTCCGAATCGCCTGGCAAGGGAAGCCTTGATGTGCTTAGCAGGAGAAGGCGGCGGGAACGGCCGCTTGAAGAACCGTCTGGGAGTAGACCTAGCCGGCGACGGAGACACTCCACCGGGCAGCGGACTGGATCCCCCGGGAACACCACTCCCGTGCGGATAAGGACTGGGCCACGGGCTGGGCGCAGCGGAGGATCTGGCGGGGGTGTTCTTCACGGAGGGAGTGTTGACCGCGGCGCAGTTGACGGCGGACGGAGGCGGAGGACTCCGGGACGGCTGATCGGCGTAGGACGTAATAGTGGTTGCGCCGTCGACATCCCCGATGGTGGAGATCGACTTGCCGGAACACTGGCCCATCGCGGCGGCACAGTGCGAACAAACCGCCGGCGCCCCCTCCCACCCTCCGGCAGTTCAGCGCGTCCGGTCAACCTTGGGAAAGTCCACACATCGGACGGCTCAGATCGTTCGCGGACTGCTCTCAGTGGAGAATGTAGAGAGAGAAAGGGATCTAAACTGTGTGTATATATAGTAGAGAGAGAGAGATGGGGAAAAAACAAAGAAACAAAGATAAAAGAAAAAGAGACGAGAATGAAAAAGAATCAAAAGCGTCAGAGTCAGATATAGTAGCAGCAGCAGGAGAAGAGATTGAATGGATGCGCGCGTGAGATCAGACCCTTCTCCAATTATCATTTTGTTTAAATTAAGGGCAATGGTGAGGCAAAAATTACATGTCACAAGATGTCGTGACTTATTTTAATAGTAAATTCTATGGTGTAACAAGTAGTCTTTCCACTTCTAGTCTTCATACAGTTTTTTACTATATACGGAGTAAATTTTATTTTTAAATTTTACCTCTGTAAAAAATAAACTGAATTGGAAATAAAATCGATCAATTTTCGTAACGCGTAATAGGAGGATCTAAGGTGGACGGAAGGAGTATATAAATTCTACTTTTAAATTTTACACCTATAATTAAATAAATTGAATTGAAAAATAAAGTAAGTCAAATATTATTGTTGGTTGAAGAATAAACTTCTGTGAATAAGCGTCAAGATGAACTAGTCTAAAATATGAGAACTTGGCTAAAGACTATAACCGTTAGAAATAAACATCTAGACAGAGACCTTAACAAACGATTTGGGCTAACACTATCTCTGATACCATGAAACAATTTATGGATGTGGTACAGACTAATGAATTAGGCAATAAGACACTATGGTTGAAGCACATTAAAAGATTCAATCCAATCAATTAAGTTCAAGCTTCAACTATTGAGTTGAGTTGGTTCCTTGACATTGTATATAAGTCTAGTTCACTAAGAAGTCATGTGCTCGAAACTCATTGCCGTCCAATTTAAAAAGGAATTAAGTTTCGCGTGCAAGGTCCGAAGTGGTCACGCCTGTATGTGAGAGAACATGTTAGAATATAAAAATCATTTCTAGACCACAACCTTAAAATTTTAGTTGAGTTGGTTTCTTGACAGTATAGGACAGGTGAAGGACACTCAGACCGCCCACTAAACTTTACTTGTTGGACGTGATGACCTTGTTTGTAACGCTTTTTTACACAAAAACAAACATAAATCTCTCTATTTACCGATCAAGAGAATGTATAGTATACATCAGAGTGTACGTATAGTTAGGTACACTTAGCAAATATTCATTTTGAATCAATAGATGCTCACTTTCAGCCATAATGTTCATTCCGAATCTTACTCGACATACTATTTTCATTCTAAAATATGTTCATTCTGAAACAACGCAATATTTGTTTTAAAATATTTCTCAATTACAAATTTTCATGATGTATAAAGAAGAAAAATACATTCGTACATCCGAGTGTACCATATAATTTACCTTAAAAATGGTGTTATAGGTTTCTCCGAACTTTGCCCCCCTTTTCCTTAGATCTTTTAGGTGATGTTCTCCATAACTAATTTTTTTACGCATTATTTATTTTATTAGAATCATATCATATCAGATCAAAAATAGCTTTAAATATAACTACATTTAGATGAGATCAGAATTTATTTCAATTAGATCAGAATTAATCCCATCGGAGAATATACCCTTAGTTATGTTTCCCTCGCTTTCATCATTATATACTCCCTCCGTCCCCAATTTGATTACAAATTGCGGGTTATGGAGTAAAATTTCATATTTTTTGAAATTATTTTATTTACAAATTGGTATATCAATAAGATATAAAAATCACATATTAAAAAACTACGTCAAAAGTTTTACAAAACAAGAGGTGACAAGAATATTTTATTTTATCAAATACTTAATGAAATCGCATAAACAAATAAAAGTTATCGAAATAAGAAGAAAAAAAATTATAATCTATTTAGGGAGTTAGGAGTATAAAAAAACTTCATTTTCACTTGTCACGAGCTAGAGAGATAGAAATGAGTAAAACTGCATAACTTCACCTCCAATCATCTACCAGTGGAGTATAATTATTACAGAGTGAATGTCTTCCTTCCAGACCCGACCCGTCGATCTGCTCTTCCTAATACTTAATCTTCTCCTTCTAGTTCTACCTCAGAATTCGGTTCGTTGTTACCCGGATGACCCGTTTGTTCCGATCCAAATCTTACCCTTCCGGCCAATTCGCCGGCGGTTCTCGATCGGCGCTCCGCGCTTGCGATGAAGATTACGAGTGCGACGAGGAGGCTGTGAGGCGAGGGAATTCTGGGGCTTCCGATGCTGTGACGGCGCCGTTTCGGCGCAAGAATAGGGGTCAGGATGCGGCGCAACCGTTACTGACGGCGCTGGTGGCGGCGCTGAGGAAGTCGCTGGTGAGTTGCAGCACAGTCGAGAGGGACGATGTGGCGGACAACATGGACATCGGATTGCCTGTCGACGTTCGGCACCTCTCTCACGTCACCTTCGATCGATTCGATGGATTTCTCGGATTGCCGGATGAGCTCCGGCCCCACGTCCCATGCAAAGTCCCCAGCGCCAGGTTTACTCCATTATTAATATTTCTGCAAGTTGTGCAGTGGTATTCAGTATTCACAGTTACTTTGTTAATGCTTGCTTATCGCTGATGAGCTTTTGGGATCTGGTAATTTCTCGGTCTAACAGAGATCACTTTTTAAACTAGATGATTACTGAGATTTATAAGGAGCCAACACGGCTCCCTTTTTGAAGCCAAAACGCCAAATGGCTTATATGATTACCATAGAAATGAAGGGTGATCACTCAAGCAACCTGGTTCTATAAGATAGGGGTCTTCCATGGAGGGAGCATGATGCCTTAGACCTAATCTTGGGAAGAGGGCGTGTGGTTGAACTAGTCACCTATTGAAAAAGTCACCTGGAAATGGATTTCAAGATAAACAGTGTGTTTGATATTGAGGTCGGAAAAGAAGTGTTTGAGTCTAATTTAAAATGCCAAACTTGGAAAAATATTGTGCCTCAAACTCAATTGTCTAAACTGCTAAGCATAGAGTCATTTTTACTGATTGTGGCATTATAGTGATTAACTAAATTAAAATTTATGTAGGAGTGTCACAGAGCCAAAATGAGTTTTTATATCTCAAACGCAATCCAGATTGGGCATTCATTTGGTTGGCATTATCATCACCATATATTTTTATAATGGGTGTGACCCACTATGAAGATGAATGGTGATTATGATTACAAACAAGTTATGGAGCTCGCTGAAGGAGTTGTGTATTCTTTACAGTTATGTGTCTAACTCCTTGAAATCTCTTGTCCACTAATGGCACACTTTATCAAAGCTTTGGATTCCATGCTCCCAACCTACTACTAGTTGACTGCTCTAACAATCCTACTAGACTCGGCTAGTAGCGTTTATTTGTTTTCAAAATTCGTTCAGGGCCAGTCTTAAGAGTTTGGTCTCAGTCTACTTTCCATCTAGGTGCTTTCAATGATGGCTGAAAGTTCATTCAGTTGAATCCTGATTCAAAAACAGGGCTTGCCTCATTTCTGCTGTTTATGACTTGCAGTATGAGTGTATTTGGAGTTTCTGCACAGTCAATGCAGTGCTCTTATGATTATAGAGGAAACAGCGTGCCTACTATTCTTCTTAAGATGCAGAGTCGCCTGTATTCGAATGGAGGACTTCGGGTGTGCTGTTTTTATCTTTTTACCTTTTTTTTCTTGTGGTGAAATCTAAACTTGGCTTTTCATGGATGCTCATTCATTGTTTTGGCATGATTTGATTGAAGGTAGAAGGAATATTCAGAATAAATGCTGAGAATAATGAAGAAAAATGTGTTAGATATATGCTGAACCGAGGAGTTGTTCCATATGGGATCGACGTCCATTGCTTGGCTGGATTGATCAAGGTACTCTCTTCTCTCATTCATCTTAGGAGTCATTTCAATAGGCACTTATTCCCCGGTGGAATTTCAGGGAATCGGATCATATGCTAACATTTGGTATTGGAATTCTTGATTTATCATATCATGAGTCAATTCCTATTATGCTAAATGTGCCTATATCCAGTATGTAGTCGTTCACTTACCAAGAATGTCACTCCTAGTAATTCAACTCTGCCCACTAAATCAATCCAAGCAATGCCAAAATTAACCCCAACATGGTTTTTTTTGAGGAACCAACGTGGTTTCTTAAGTCGTGCAATAAGGCGAACATTGACCCAAAAAAAAATCTGCAAAGTCTGAAATTCTGCTAGTCTTGAATATCTTTGGTGTTAATGTTATAATGTTACACCGTGTTGGAGTGGCTTGGTCAAAATGGCGGTTAGCTTCAGGGGTGTTGTGTGATCCGAAGATCTCGCCCAGGATGAAAGGTAAGTTCTATCGATCCGTAGTCAGACCAGCTATGTTATATGGTGCAGAGTGTTGGGCGGTTAAGAAAACTCATGTGCGTCGTCTGCATGCAGCGGAGATGCGGATGTTAAGATGGATGTGTGGAAAGACAAGGTTGGATAGGATTTCGAATGAAGTTATCCGACATCAGGTAGGCATGGCACCGGTGGAAGATAAGTTGCGGGAAGCGAGGTTGAGATGGTTTGGCCATGTGAGACGGCGGGATGCTAACGCCCCTGTACGGAGATGCGAGAGGATTACGATTATCGGGGGAAGTAGGGGAACGGGTAGACCTAGGAAGAATTGGAAGGATGTGATTAGGCAGGATTTAGGACTTCTCACCTTGACTGAGGATATGGCCTGAGATAGGAACCTTTGGAGAACTAGGATTAGAGTAGCTGGATAGGAGCTCGGTGCTGTAGAGGTTGTTTATAGTGTGTTGTGTTTGTTTGGAATCTTTTGCTATTGCTTGTACTTGTTGCTTGTACTTGGTGCTTTACCCGTACTATACTATGTTCCCTTCCATAACTTTGTGCAGGTTGAGCCGGGGGTCTCTTGGAAACAGCCTCCCTACTTCCGAGTAGGGGCAAGGTCTGCGTACACACACCCTCCCCAGACCCTACTGTAGTGGGATTCAACTGGGATGTTGTTGTTGTTGTTGTTGTTAGCTTGTCACATCAGTTTAAAGCCATTCCACATCAAAGACAGAAATACAAACCAAAAGCTTTGAACTATTTTTCATATCACCTTGTACTTTTAGGGTGAACTTCAGATCTTAATTTTTTAATACTCCCTCCGTCCCAAAAACTCCTCCACGTTTCAAAAAAATGGTGTCCCACAATCTCCTTCATATTTCTATTAAAAAACCACTTTTATCCCTTACTTTTTCCATACCCTACCTATTACATCATACCTTTTTTATTAATAATCTACACATCACATCCTACTTTTACCCATCACATCAAGGGTATTTTTGGAAAGTCAACACAAAATTATCCCTCCCTTATTTTACCACTTTAGTCAATATGTCCTTCTCTTTTTGGGACGGAGGAAGTATAATATTATAGCTTATCAAGCCACCCCGCGCTTATTACATGACCATATTAAGCCACTTTGAACTACTACTCCAATCAAACTTTTTTTCAAAGGTTCGGATAGAACCTTCCTAAAAGAATCTAGTTTGTAAGACTTCATGAGTTTCTATCATTTACACATAAAAGGTGGTTTTCGACAAAGACCAATATCTGTTTTGTATGGCTTTCAGGCGTGGCTAAGGGAGCTGCCGAGTGGGGTTCTTGATTCTCTTTCCCCAGAACAGGTGATACAGTGCAACACCGAAGAAGACTATGCACGACTTGTTGGTCTGCTTCCTCCCACCGAAGCTGCACTGTTTGACTGGGTGGTGAATTTGATGGCAGATGTGGTGGAGCAAGAGCGTTACAACAAGATGAATGCTAGAAATATTGCCATGGTTTTTGCCCCAAACATGACCAAGGTAAAGTACTTTGTGCTTTTGATGATCTCCATGGTTAGTCATTGTCTTCTTTCCTAATCCACAGCTATACTTTAGAATCAGCACTATACTTTAGTGCAATAGTGCGTGCAGGCTTTAGGAGTAATACTTAATATATTCCTAATGAATGCAAAAATATTATAATGATCATATATGACTAGAATACCCTTTGTGAAATTGTGAGTGCGTCTATACCGAACCATGCCGAATAATACCAAACTAAAATTTCCCCGATGTAAAATCTCATACCGAACTGAAATATTTGGTACGGTATCGGTGTGGGTTAACTATCGTACCATGCTCACCCCTACTAAGACTAAGAATTTAAACCCCCCCCACCTCTACCACATGCATGCACACTATTTAGGTCATTGGTGAATGAATTAGAGCTGTTATGATATCGTTTTTCAAATCGGGAAAAATGATATAGGTTATAAAATCTATAATGAAAGTGTTTGGAGATATATAAAATGATGCCTCTTAGTGACTAGTGGGGTAGATGCTGGCGGGGTGGCCAGCGGTGGTGCCCAGTGATTGTGGGAGATATCACAACCTCCGGATTGATATCTCCCATAATCGTGATGTATCAAAACACCCTCATTTCAGAGCGTTGTGATACGAGGAAATATGGAATCCGAATCATGTTTAGGCTTTGCCAAATCGGCAAACACCCACAAAAGGGTTCTGGAGATATCAAAACTCATATCTCCTATATACATACACACACATACATTCAAAAGACTAATAATTACCATCAAATTTTACCTCAAACCCTTGCCATGGAAAAGGACTCCTCTGGTTTTTTACTGTGCTAGTTTACTGTGTCCTGTGTAATTAAAGCAGCAAGTAGTTTTGTTTGGGGATGCAGGTGGCTGATCCATTGGTGGCTCTGATTCACGCAGTTCATGTCATGAACTTCCTCAACGCAGTTATAAGGAAGACCCTTGTTGAAAGAGATGGTAAAGTTGGGAATCAGAAAGCTGGGTTGAAGAAGAGTGAAATCATTGTGAGTCTGGGACTGTAAATATAGTTTGAAAAAATGGGTTAAAATATGTTCTTTACAGTGCTATAGTGTGCAGTTTTCTTCACTCGTGTAAATGGTTCCATTTATATAAATGTAAATATAAATATTATACTCTTGATAAATAAATCACCCCATTTCCTTAGGGGTGGTTCTTAGCAATGTCATGGGATGACTCGGGAAGCCTACGAAAAATTGACGGTTCATACCTCCCTTAACTCCCCCATCCCCCGGTAAACCCCCACCCCGGCCCAAATTTTGACTCCAAAACCAATAAACTTTTGAGGGTTAGATTGTAGGAGGAGGAGTGTGGGTTTAGCCCCGGGTAAAGGGGTTTACCGGGAGGGTTTAGGGGATAAAAACCATTAATTTTTTGAACGAAATATCGTAGGACTTTCGGGCCATCCCATGGGTCATGACATTGTTCCCAATGTCAGGGATCTATGTCATGGGATTAAAAATGATTTCCTTATAGACAATTGTATAAAGTGATGAACATATGGGGCACACATCTTAAGCCCATATAAATTGGGCTCGTATGGGTCGAGGCCCATGGATTCCATGGTAGGCGGAACACGGTTTCGGGTACTATGTGTCCGAGCTTCGTGCTTGCCCATTTTTGGGCCCGGAACCTCGTGGTTGAACCTATGGGGAGGCAAGAAAGGCAAGTGTGCCCAAATGAGTAATGAGACTCTGAATTGGGTCGAATATTTTAAGTTTCAATTTCAAAGGGGTTGCTCTAGTTTTTTAGAATCCACTTCTCGGGTAGCCCAATTCAAATTTCTTAAATTGTTAACTCTAAAATTGAATATTAAATTACATAAAATAATATTGAATCTCAAAAGTTAACGATTGAGGTACCCAAGCTATTAAATAGCAAGATAATATTAGACTGCATTGCCGATGTGGGATGAACAATTCAACAATAGTCATGTCATCTCTTATTTTGTAAAATTTTAGATATAGTCTTTAAATATATAAATTTTATTCTTTAATTTTATATTTTTGATCAATTAAAAATAATTTTATTCAAAAATCGTAATTTGAAACGAGAAAAATATTTTAAGATGAAGGGAGTACATTTCTTGAAGTCATATCATCCAAACCAAATTTGTAAAGAACTACTATATTAAAATTTAACTATGCTAGGGGTATTCCAAGGAATGTACTCCTATGTTTGCTATAAAGTTATGCACTAATATTTCGATGATTCATACTAGTATAATATGCTAGTACGATCAAAAAAACTTGCACTAATATTTTGTGCATATATAAACTATCACATTGGTTTTACACTGATATAAAAAGAATGTGCCTACATGTGGTGTATAATTTGAGATATAGTTTTTAGAATATATGTACTTTAATTAATTAAAATTTATATTCCGTATTATTATATTAATAAGCAATACAAATTTCGTGCCATTGACAATTAAAATTTGTTGAGTTTTTTTTTATTTAAAAAAAAAATTAAACTTAAACTAAGTAAAATATACCAAACCCAAAGTGGCATGATTGGTATGACTTGTGAGCACGAAAGGCTTCCCTTTTATCTCCTCACCACCAACGACCGCCGCCGGCACCCACCAAGCTGGCGTCGGACATCTGCAAACGCTTGTTTACAGCTCGATCCAGGAGGCCGAACTGGTTGGCCTTGCCTCAACACGGTCCGGTCCGGGTGCAATCCGGCCCATCTCCGATCGACATGAACCCCTTCCGGCTATGCTCCGGCCTCCGATTCCTCGGCTATTTCATGGTCGTCGTCGTTATAGCCGTCGTAGCCGTCTCCTACTACGCCGTCGTCGTCGTCACCTGGGGCCCTCGCCTCCTCGCCGGCGGCTTTCGATCCCTCGCATCCTTCCCAATTCTCATCGTTTTCCATATCCTCGTAAGTATCTTCACCTGCTACAGGTTTTCGATTATTGGTTTGGGGGTTTCATTAGCTTGAATCTGTGTATGTAATATCGATCCAATAACTTGATTTTATAAAATTCCCATATAGATTTCAAGTAATAGAAACTAAGAAACTATTAATAGAAACTAAGGGGGTGTATTCAATTTGGATTTTAAAAGATTTTTTAAAATACATGAATTGTGTAAAATCTATGGATTGTTTTTATTCTACACAGAATTGAATAGATTGTGACGTATTTTATTGACAGATTTTTAAAAGATTTTGTTTGATTTGTTTAAAAAAACTTTTCCCAAATTAGATCCCTTCAGTCGCTGCACCCGGAGCTCGGCTCTTTTTGCTGAGAAAAAGTTTCCAAAGATCTTCATCTTCTACCCCACCACAAACTACTGAATTGACCAAAATTGGAAAAATCTATCCATTGAAAATTTGAAGTCCCTTCCATTAAACACACTTGCTTCAAGATTGCCAAAATTTTATGTCCGGCAGGTATGCACTGTCAGATCCCAAGCTATATTGGCCGGTATGGCGTTTCAGGCCATTCCCTTGAACTTCAAACACCCCTGAGTCATTGAATACAGAGAATTCTCCTGCGTGGCGTCATCCAACTCGTTGTCGTGCCTCAGCCACCCCACCACCGTCTCCACCGCTTGGGCGTCCAACAGAGCTGCCTTACCCTCGGCACACACCGCCAAATTAGACACCACCAGAACCACTATACCGGCCAATTCGCCCCCGTTCCGCATTCCCACCGGCGCCGCAGCAGCTCCCATCTTTATCTGTTTCGACTGATTGCTCTGTATCAGATGGTAAAGCGCTAGCGCCGAGTCGTAGCGAGTCCGCTCTGTCCCCGTCGTGAGGGCGTGCAAGAGCGGCCGCCGGCCAGGAGAAGGGTCAAAACCCTAGGCCGGCGCCACAATCCTCCGTTGCCTATGCTTCCGATTTGTCCAAGCAATTCAAGAGGTGTTGAAGAGGGATGAAAATCCCTTCAAAGGCCAAGGTCGTAGCGAAAAGGCGAAGGGATGAGCAAAGTCTGTTAAAATCCTCTGTTGTTACAAGAGATTTGTGAGAAGATTTTTGCAGAGAAAAACAACAGCCAAATCCATCAAAATCCATCTATAATAAAAATCTTTCAAAATCTATGAATTGTTTAATACCATCAGATTTCAGTAGACATTTTAAAATCTAAATTGAATACCTTCATATTTTAAGTAACTTTTTAAAATCTCAATTGAATACCTACTAACATTTTAAATCCAATAAAATCCTATAGAGTCTAGATTGAATACACCCCCCTAAGAAAATGCTTATTCAAAATAACTTGATTTTATAGCCCTTCTCTGAGTTTTTTCTCACGGTGCAGCTTGTTTTGCTCTCATGGAGCTACCTCAGGGCAGTCCTTCAGGATCCTGGCTCCGTTCCAGACAATTGGAAAGTATCGCCCGAGCTGAATGTAGAGGAGGGTATTTTGGTGACATTGCCTGATAATGACGGACCCGAGAATTCGGGAACGGGGGAAAGAAGACAGGAGGTGGGTTTTTGCAGGCATTGTCAAAACGGCAAGCCGCCTCGCTGCCATCACTGCTCTGTTTGTATGCTCACTTTACCACTCATTATCTGCATTTGGCATTTTCATGACTGTTTGTTGTCTCTAGAACACGAGGTTTTAGTTGGCTTGTGTGCCTTAGGGTCCATATCAAACTCAACAACAATAACAACAACAAACCTAGTAAAATTCCACAAATTGTAGTTATGGGGAGGGTGTGGAAGCAGACCTTTCCACTACAAGAATGCTGGGTATTTGCGTGGAAAATTCTGCCGGTAAAGGGCTAAAAACCACCGGTATGGAGTAGTTAGCATTGGCTTTCTACTGTTTTCAGTTAAGGGACAATCGCCGGTATGTTATACCTTACTTAGAAGTAGAGAAGATGTTTCCAAGAGACTTCTGGCTCCCACAAAGAGATACTTGTTGAAAGTCAATAAATATCTTGTAGATATTTGTTCAAAGTCTTCAAGTTCGTTTTATTTATAGATCTATGCTCTCCCTCTGTCCAAATTTAGTTGTCCACTTTTTGAAATACCTCGAATTTAAGAATTGTTATAAAATGACAAATCTAGAAGTCTGATGGGTAATTTTCCTCTCTGGGGTATGTTGGTTAATTCATGTAATCTTTTTCTCCAAATATTGTAACCATAGAACTAATCATGGATATCCCAAAGAGGAAAGGTGAACAACTAAATCCAGTCGTAAGGACACTAAGGAGTATAATACTTCCTCTATCCCAAATTATATTGGATTACAATTTTTTTGGGACCTACCTCTCGATAACTT
This sequence comes from Cuscuta campestris, assembly GCA_900332095.2. Taxonomy (NCBI): domain Eukaryota; kingdom Viridiplantae; phylum Streptophyta; class Magnoliopsida; order Solanales; family Convolvulaceae; genus Cuscuta; species Cuscuta campestris. The sequence goes on from OOIL02005600.1 coordinate 1,482,680, forward strand.
TTGTTTGTTTGTGTATTTTCATTGATTATTTGATAAAATTAAATATTCTTGTCCCCTCTTGTTTTGTAGAACTTTTGACGTAATTTTTAAATATGTAAATTTTATTAATTATTCGTATACCATTTTTAAATAAATTAATTTTTAAAAATGCGGTGGTTTGCCTTGTAAATGGGAAACTGTAATCCAATTTGGGACGGAGGGAGTATAAATAATGAAATCGTAATATATGTAAGATTTTAGAACGCGATGATCAAAATTGGTTCTCTGTATTTTACAAGATAAAACTAAACAAAAAAAACAATTTACCTCGAGCATTTTTTTCATTCCTCTACCATTTTTTGAGTTCCAAATATAGTCTCTAAGACAACAAAAACTATGTTTTATGTCTCTTGCAGGCCAAAGATGTGTTCTCAAGATGGATCACCATTGCTTATGGGTTGTAAATTGTGTTGGGGCTCGGAATTACAAGTTTTTTCTTCTCTTTGTGGTTAGATGCCGCTCTCACATAAAAATGAATTTATTATGAAAACATATACTTTCTCACGATTTGCTTATTTCCATAAATATGGTGAATTAGAGTTTTTTTATTGTTTGAATATTCTATCAGTACACTACCTTGAATGGCTTATCTGAGGCAAATTCGTAACGAAGGTTTTCACCTCCCCATTTTTTGTATAAAATGTGGAAGGTTAGATCATTAGACGCACGCCTAACCAATGTGCTCAGTTTGGGTAGCCAATTATGGCTTATTCTACCCAATTGTAAAATAAGTAGCTTTTGACTTGTTTGGCTGAAATAGATGTTATGAAAGTCTTTTCCTTTAAGAATATTAAGATTCAACTAAACACTCGATCTCCTTCATTGTCATTGTCTATGCTTTTGAAGCTCAAACTATGTAGACACAACCTCCCCATACCCTACTTTTCCAGGGGTTTGTTGTTTTCTGTGCTAATATTTTTTTGAAATGCCATGCATAGATTTACACCTTTTTGGAGACAACCTTGGATACTTTGGTGCTGCTGCCGTATTTTATAGAGCTGTTCAAAGAATCCAAACACCGTTCTCTCTCACCAACCAACGTTGCTATCGTCTTTCTAGCGTGTGGTAAACATTACTCGCCATATCTGTAGTTATTCAGTGTGTGTTTGTGTTTCTCATTATTATTTCCATAATTCTTACAGATTTTGCTTTGGTGCAGTTTTGAATCTGGCATTTGCACTCAGCCTTCTTTGTTTCGTTGTTATGCATGCATCTCTTGTCTCTAGCAACACCACGTCAGTGGAGGTTTGTTTAATGTTTTCCTAGAATTATCTTGGTTTAATTGAGAGAAATTTTGGGAGCCACATGTTTATTGCTAAAAAGGAAACGTACTTTTTGGAATGTCCAAAAAGAGAGTCAGTAAAGTTTTTTTTGAACGGATGGAGTATCTCAAAATTGCCTATCATTGTAGTAATGCATTGTTCTTAGCAGTGTATTTAGTAATTATATTTTCATCCGAACCGCTAAGTAAAATACGAGCATATGTTTAACAATCACTAGTTTAAGTTTGATGACCGGTGAAAGCGCTAAAGTTCGGTGTTTAAAACATTTATTGCAAGTTCTCTTCTATGATCATAGTAAACATTTACTATGTGGTTTGTTCATGTTTCAGGTTTACGAGAAGAAAAGGAGTGTGAGATGGAGGTACGACCTCGGATGGAGAAACAACTTTGAGCAGGTGAACCAAACATAATCCTTATTCTTCTCTTCTATGTGTCCCCCCCTGAAAGCAAATAAATTATAGTAAATTCCATAAATGATCCCTAATTACAAGTGGTTTTCTATATTTAGTCCCAATTCTAAGATATTGCATAAATGGTCGTTCAATTTTTGAAAAAGTATTCCATAAATAGTGTTTTAGGCTAAATATGACAATATTTTTTCCAAATATAGTCCCAGGACAATTGATTATGGAGTATCTTAGAATTAGGGACTAGATATAGAAAACCACATGTAAATAAGGACCATTTATGCAATATCTTAGAATTAGGGACTAAATATAGAAAACCACATGTAAATAAGGACCATTTATGAAATTTACTCAATAATTTTTTTTCCAATGTGTGTCGTAACTAATGTTGTGATACTCCTCCCTCAACCAACGCCTGGTCGGTTCGTTTTATTTTTCGTTTTCTTTTAACTTACAAGGTTTTCGGGAGTACCAAAGCATTGTGGTTTTTCCCTATGTTCTCAAAGAAAGACTTTGAGGGCATCCCGGCATTGCATGGCTTGGAGTTCCCCGCGCGTTCAGATGTCGGAGAGTAGCGTATGCATAAGAAGCTCAATTGGTCCTCTGTTTGGGAACAACGCTTACGATCATCATTAACCTTTTTGTTAATCCTTTAATGATGCAGATTAACTAACTTCGAAAACTATTAAGGCTCAACGCTACCGTTACACAATCTTTTTGAAAATGGTGAACCAAACGGTGAAGTTGATGCCAAAGAGACGCCTTAGCTTATTAAGATCCATTGAAATATGTTCTCCACTTGACATGGAGATAAAGATGTCTCTTGGTCCCATTTGTAACTTTGATTTTCAATGTAATCTATCATGTACTATATACTATGTGCAAGTTTGAGTGTATATTCTGTACAACTGTGTGTATTTGATATTTGAGTGAATTCCTAAAATTGGAGTTTTCACATATAGTTCCAAAATAAATTTCATGTTTTTCGTTTTTTTTTCCTTTTGAAGATCGAAATACTTCGTTCATCCCGAATGAATCACTTCATTTTATTACTCACATGTTAACTCCGGTGAAGTACTGCCATAAACCAGCAATACGAATGCTCGAGCAAAGTGCCCAAACGCCAGCGGCTGCCCAATAATATCAATTTGGCGACGCCGGTGATGCCTCCGGCTTGCCCACACACCGAACTCCCACGTCGGTTTTACTACATTTGCACCAAGCCCTGCCTCATTGTGAGGTACTGTATGTTTGAAGGAAAAAAGACTAAAGTGAGTGTAAAATATAAAAAAAATACTTTAAAATATGAGTTTTATGTTTTTATATTCAAAATAGAAGTTAAAATGCATATACAATGCCAATTATGCTAATGTACAATGCCAAAAAGTATCGTAAAATGTCCATGTACAGTATCATATTATTACAGTGCAAGCTTATACTTTGTGAATAAAAACATGGAGCTCTTAGTTTGGTACTTTTTCCGTTTTTTAATCATATTTTGAGTAATTTTGGTTTACTCCGTACAATTTACATATTACCGCGTAATATATACCTCGTACATTTTTTTTCGGATTTTAAAAATTTTAGTTTGTTGTTGATGATAAATTGATATTCTCCGTATTAATTTCTTTTCCCTTATTTGATTGATTATTTATTAGGAAAGGTGTCTTTTAGAAGCTTTTTTTCAAAATTCAATTACTTTATTAAATATCCAATTACTTTGTTTAGTATTCAACTATTGATACTTTCATTTTATTATTTTTCGTGAAGAAAATTATAGTCATGGTCCCATTGACATATTTTGTTAGGAGTACTTCGTACTCGTATTAGATATTAGGCCAAATAACATCAATACCTCCCGTGGTTTGAAAAATAGGTACTAGCACATCCTTGTTTTCAAAATTGATTTTTAAAGTTCCCGTAATTTCAAAACGTTGCACCCAGTTTAATTACGTAAAATGTAAAACGTTTTGCAACGACAAGAGTAAATGTATCGAATATATACTAATGCAATTATAATTCTAATAGAACTATCACGCGGGGAAAAAAATCATTGTTTTTAAATATTTTTTTGAAGGAATCATTTCATCATATTATTATAAATGAATATGCATATAACTTTAATGTAAAATTCATCTAGTTTGACTTAAAATATTAAATTTGAATGCATGCAACGTGAATAAATAGTGTGTGTATAAGCGCACGTACAAGTTAACAGTTTGCATGCACTTTAATGCCCGGCCGGCCGGCCACAAATGAATGAAATGCCGGCCTCCTCCTATATATACTTTCCACCAATCCGGCCACCTCACCCTCCTATCATTTAGGAGTATATATTTTAACCCATATTCTTTATAATTTGATTTGAAAAATATTTGGTAAAAAAGATAAAAGTAGAAGTAAAATATTAAAAATAAAATAAGAGTTTTATATTTTTATTCTTGAAATAAGAGTTAAAATGTATTTACAGTACCAATCATGAAGCAACTGTGAGTTATTCATAAACAATGTCATATTACTACAGCGTTAACTCTTATTTTGGAGATAAAAATATGGGGCTCATATTTATTGCATTTTCTCTATGTTTTACTTCTATTTAGAATGATTTCTTAAAATATTTGAATGAATCATAATAATTAGAAACTCCACAAATTTGTTATATTTTTCCTTTTCTATTTCCTTTCCAAATGTATGTGAAGTGCTAAAGGGTAATATTACCCATCCAAGTTCAAAAACATGAAAAAAAGATATTTTTACCCGTATATCAAACGGGTTTGTTACACACACCGTTAAAAGATTGAGGAGGTAGGCAACATGAGGAGAATTAACCCGATAAGAATCATGAATTATACAAACCAAACATTATAGATGCTCTGTATTTCATAATATGTATCGTCACATGACATTTAATTCTCAATGTTAAATGAATATAGCCCAACAAATACCACAAAAGTACAAAAAGGGCAAGTGAATAATCAATTTTGGAGTAAATGGGGACCATCTGTCTTGCTATAGTCTTCCTCCGCTGTGACCATATATCCCTAAGGCGGGTACAATAATACAACAATCATTTAATTCTTCAGTCCTAAAATTTTTTAACTTTTTTATCTTACATGTTTTATGAAATTTTTTAATTTGGCCTAAATAGTCATAATTTTCTTTATTTTTCTTAAATCTAACTAAACCTACTCTAACTACCTTTTACATCCTACCAATATAATGTTACGTTTACATTTTTCGAGCACTACTTGTTTCAATTGTTGTCGTTTCATCTTACTCAAACTTCTATAACTTGTCATTTCAAAAGTCAAAGCAAGAAATATTTTACGGGACGGAGGAAGTACTCGTTTTCACTATTGATTCCCCGTATTTATAGTTTTGTATAAATTTTAGCTTTATGTTTTACTCTTTTTAACATAAAATTTATTAAAAATAACTTCAGACAAATATTTTAACTTATAGCCGGAAAAGTTTTCCAAATTGGAGGGAGTATATGTTCGTCAGTCCATTAGTCCCAGTTTAATTTTTTCGCTTCAAATTATGATATTTGTTTTAAAAATTTATTAATTCAACCTATTTAAATATTTATATAAAATCAAAAAATAAAATTTAGATATTTAGAAGTCATATAAAAAATTCATCATACGAGAAGTGATATAAGTATATTATTTTGTGTAATAATTAATGAAGCAATGTAAAAAGCTTCATGTAGAAATGTCGAGTTAGAAATAAAATATAATCCGAAATTTACTCTGTGTCCCTAAAAATACTTCTCACTTTGATTTTGAATTTGCAAAAATTTTTAAAACATACTCCCTCCGTTCCGCAAAATTCTTCCGGTTTTGACTTTGGGGAAAAATAAGGAAAGTGTAATTTTGGTTGACTTTCCAATTTTGCCCCTGATGTGATGGGAAAAAGTAAGATGTGATAGTTTGGTTATTAGTGAAAAAATATGATGTGATAGGTAGGGTATGAAAAAGTAGGGGTAAAAGTGGTTTTTTAATAGAAAGTGAAAGTGTTTTGTGGAAAGCAAAAAAAAACGAAAGAGGAAGGGTTTTGTGGAACGGAGGGAGTATTTAAAAGTAAAAATATACTTCATCCGTCCCTGAAACATCTTCCGTTATTGACTTTTTGAAGATTTAATGGAGGGATATTTTTGTATTGACTTTCCAAACATACTCTTGATATAATGGGTAGAAGTAAGATGTGATGTGTGGATTATTACTAAAAGGGTATGATGTGATAGGTAGGGTATAAAAAAGTAAGGGGTAAAAGTGATTTTTAATAGATAAAGAAACATATTTTAGAGATAACAAAAAAATGAAAGGAGAAGATCTTTTAGGGACGGAAGGGGTATCTATTTAGAAGAAAAAATATTTCGGCATACAAATTTTCTTTTTTTTTGGAAAAGAAGAAATAAGAAACAAAACATTATTTTTTGGAATGCTTCTATGATGCATTTAACATCTTAACCTCTCTCTAAGAGCATCACTAATGGAATATGAAAAAGAATGGGAATCGGTAAATCAATACAAATGGGTCAATGTTAGTTACTTCATTGTGTATAAGCCGTATATAAATTATCGAGATGCTACAATAATAACTGAAACAATATTTTTAAAGCAAAAGAAATAAATATTAATCAAATATTTGACACGAAAAATAAACAAAATAATTAATAAAATAGAGGATGTAAAAAAAAGAGTGAAGAAAAATCTCCAAATGATTGGGAATTACTAGAAGATGGGTTTGGGTGTGGACACGCTTTGGGCGTTGACCTGTACTGAAGGAATCAGTCTGCCGGCCTCACTGACCTTAGCTCATCACATTTATTTTTTGTTGATGGGCCACTCACCTGTATTTACTCTCCTCTATATTATTTCTACTCTTCTTATTGGTCAAGGTAAAGTTTTTTTTTATTATTTTATTTTAGAAAAGATTAATCCGAAAATAATAAGGCTCCGTTTGGTATATATAATTCAAATTGCGGAATTAGAATGGAGGATAATAATTCCAATTTTACTGTTTGATTGCACAAACATACGTGAATTTAGAATTGGTAGTGCCAAAAATGAATTGGAATTGGAGAACTCAATTCCATCCAAATCAATTCCGTAGAATTTCAACTTCCAATTCCGTCAATTCCATGTATCAAACAGAGCCTAAGGGTATTTTGGGACATTTATAGTGTTTAGTTGGTAAAATTTCTAGTTGGTACCTCTACCATAAATCCATAATCCCCTTCTAAACTGTCCTACCTTGCCCCGGCCTGCTCCCTCGCTCCCTGGCAATATGAGGGACGAGGGCTTGTGGTGAGGGTGGCGTAGGAGGTTCAGGAAGAGATATAAACCATTAATTTTAGCAACGGAGGACCGTAGGTGCCAATGTCATTATTGGGATACTTTTTTTTAGATCAAAAATAATTATGGTTGAATAGTAAATGAAAAAATGTACTAATTAAGTTCAGTCTCGGTAATAAAGGACCCGATTTAATATTTAGTCTTTATATATTCCCTCCGTCCATAAATAAACTTCATGTTGCGCGTTACGATGTTAGACTAAAGTTATTTTTAAATCAGTTTATATGAAAAATAGTGTAAAATTTAAAATTAAAAATTACATATTAAAAAACTATATCAAAAGATCTACAAAACTAGAGATGACATGACTATTCGTTTTAGTTTTAGGTTTTTTCGAGGGGATTCGACTGGATCTTTCCCTCTTTTTTCATTTCAATGACCTTTGGTTGGGTCCTCCCATCTTCTCCCTTTTTTTAAAATAATTTAAAAAGTAAAATTAAATAAATCCGAAAACTGACTGTCTAGATCAATGCTATGAATGCCATATGAGAAGCTTCTTGAAGATTGGTCGGCACGTTCTCACATGTCCAAAAGCTTGTGTGGGAACCTCCACCTTGAGGACAAGGTGGTTTTTAAGGGGGCGAGAATGATATGATAATAGATTAGTTATATTATTTATTAATTAGTAGTCTTTATTAATATTTTATATTTAATCTAGTTTAGGGTTTTAGTATGGGCCCGAGCCCATCAGGTCAATTAGGGTTATCTGCGTTCTTTATATATTGTAACCTCTTCGTTATTATTATTCAATCAATCAATAATCAAGAATTCTCTTAATCTCTCTTCTCTCTTTTTTTGGAGCTCGGAAACGTTCGAAGTTTTCCTTCTCTCTTTGCCTCCCCTTTCTTGGAGCCCGAAGACGCTCGAAGTTCTTCCCTATCCGATACGATATTCGTATCATATTATATGTTGACTCTATTGACATTATATTTTCAATTTGAGTAAATTCTATAATTAGTCCTTTATAACAGGGGGGTTTCCATATTTAGTCCTTAATTATCAAATATTACCCTCGTAGTCCTTTTTTAAGGGTGCCTTTCCACAAATGGTCCTTTTTTTAATCTTCCACCATGTGGGTGTTAATTTAAAGGCTAAAAGTATAATTTGACATCAACATCATGTCTAGTGACGTGTTATGATATTGATGAAGCGAATAACACAAAAATAATGACTATGATTTTTGGCTAGGATTCCGACGGAAGACCACATTTGTAGACTATGGTTGTAGTAGAAAGCGAATGTAATTCACAAACGACGCAAACGGAACAAATTTTGAAATTGTGTATGACAAAAAAACTATATTCTCATTGTGAAATTACACTTTTAGTCCTCAAATTAACTCCAACATGATAGAAGCTCAAAAAAAGGACTATTTGTGGAAAGATACCCATAAAAGAAGGACCACTGAGGTAGTATTTGATAAAAGATGACTAAATAGAGAAACCCCCTATTATAAAGGACCAATTATGGAACTTACTCTTTCAATTTTGAGGATAAAAATATGGAACTCTTGTTTTTATAGTTTATCTATGTTTTACTCATATTTTGATATTTTTCCCGTTATTTATTTTCTTCTATGTTATTGTCTAGCCGATCTTGAGGGCCTTAGGAGCTGAGGTAGATAATCACTTTTGTTAAAACGTCATTTTTTTTTGTATAAAAAAATTAATATATATTCAGTTAATTTTAAAATGTAGTTGTGATATCAAACTTTTATAAAATTTATTTATTCAAAACTATGTTTAATTTAAAGTCAAAATAACCTTAAAAATTAAATTAGGACGGTAATACCGATGCTACACTTTTATATTTTCACCTTTGACATTATTATTGATGATAAATGTCTGTGAATTTATTGACTCATGTAATCTAATAGGCTATATATGCTTCTAAAATGTTAAGTTTTTGAGTTATTTTTTCAGAAATGAAGAAAAAAGAAAATGTGGTGCATGTGAAAGAAAAGAGAAAATCTATTAGCCACACACTAGTCTTGTTTAAAAAAACATTTTCAATTAACACATTAGTAAAATTTGCACTAAATAGAATTAAAACATAATTCATTTTCCAATGTAAGACTTAATTTTTTTTCTCTAAATATGACTTAATAATGTGTAGTGGAAGAAATAATGTCCAGTGGTGTTGGACATTTACTTAAATAATGACTAATGTATAATGACCAATGATCCTACATTGAAAAACAAAAACATACGGTCCTATATTGAGAAAATCATTATGTTTTAGTCATATTTAGGTCTTTTTCATTTTTAAAATTATTTGCCTTAAAGTTAATCGTTGATATTAAATAATTTTTTTAAAACGATAATCGTAATCTCTAACGATGTTCCCAAACGAAGAGATCGACAACAATATATGACCCACATTGAAAACTTTGCAATGTTTGAAAATGGGTTCTAGGCAAAATATAGTACAATAGCAAATGTTGCTCATGTATGCAAGTGTCTCAAAATGAATACATCATCCTTTCCATTTTAAAAGAAATGCACGTTTTGCAAGACTTGATAGTTTTTGTATATATTTTTATTGGAAATTGAACCAAAAAACCAACATGGATCATGAGGTATTAGACAAAAGTAGTACAAATTATAAAATTGGCCAAAATATTATTAAATTAATTATTACTCCCTGCGTCCCAAATTATTTGCCACATTTGTATTTTCGAGGCAAAATATCAAGTTTTTTCAATTCATTTTATTCACATATTGGTATAGAAATAAAAAATAAAATTTACATATAAAAAAACTACATGCATGAAAAGTTTTTCGAAATAAGAGGTGTCAAGAATATTTTATTTTATCAAATAACCAATGAAAACGTCGAAATAAACAAAAGTTCTCGTGACTGCTAAAAAAGGGAATGTGGTGAATATTTAGGGACGGAGGGAGTATAATTTTATGAAAGAAGTATAATATTTTCAAAGAGCCAATTCAATCAAAAAGTTAAAATTGTAGTGGCAAATTCAAGTAATTTTTTTTATATTCTAACAGATTTATAATCATTTTCGAAATCTGCGAGATAATAATAATATTTAATTGAAATTGTTTTTTTTCAATTTATTTAATAGTTGGTGTTTATTTAAAATATAAAATTTATATAATTCGTAGAAAAAACTATATTAAAAATTTTATAAATTAAATATAGTTACATAAATTATAATTTTATAGAATAAGTAATGAAAATATACAAATAAATGATGTGCGAAAATGGGAGGTGTGAATATAACTTTCTCCGTCCAAAAATTAGTTTCCCATTACGTGTTATGATGTTTCACTGAAGTTATTTTCTAATCATTTTATATATAAAAAAATGCGTAATTAAACCTAAAAATTACATATTGAAAAACTATATCAAAAGATCTACAAACCAGCAATTAAATTAATATATTATTTTATGAAATGAGCAACAAAAAATAAGCTAACAAAGTAAATACTCCATCTGTCCCAATTTTGATTACAATTTTTTTCTCTCATCTCGATAATTTTTGTTTATTTGTTCATTTTTATTTATTATTTGATAAAATAAAATATTCTTGCCACATCTTATTTTATAGACTTTTGATGTAGCTTTTTAATATGTAATTTTTATTTTTATCGATATACCGATTTGTAAATAAAATAATTTCTAAAAATGAAAGATTTTATCTCATAAATCTCAATTTATTATCAAATTTAGAACAAAAAATAGTATAATTTAATCATGTAAATAATAAATGCACACATTACTTTTGAACAGAATGACTAAAAGGGAGTTAATACATTTTAACAAGGGATGGGGGTAAATAGTGAAAATTAGATAAGAGGGTGAAAAGTGGGCATTATTAGCACATGGCCAGTTGGTCAAACTGTCAAAGTACCCCACCGTTGTGAAAGTCTATTAATTTCACATTACACCACCAAACAAGCTGCCCCAACTACACCACAATTGTATAATTAAAGCAAATATTTGTGAGATGGAAAATGTCTCTTTCCACACACCACAAATCCTGCAATATTTTTTATATCTCTCCCATCTCAAATTAATTTGTCTCTTCCAAAACTATTTTTACAATATTAAAATGAACATTTATTCACTTAATTTATTTAGTTTTATTGATTTGTTATTAGGAGAATGTAAATACATTATCAGCTTGCCCCGCTCCATTGCGTGCCACATAATCATAATTCACCTTTTCAGTCCCGCCCCAAAACACCTAAAATGCTATCCCCGTTCGCCTCGCCTCTCCGTTTCTTTAAAAAAAACAAAAAAAAAAATCCCTACAATCGACAATCGACGTGCAGCGATTATCAGACACGCGTCTTGACATTTTCTTTCATGAAAAAAGAATGTGCCCCATCTCCGAGGGCCTCTTCAGACCCGGTCGGACAGTCACTGAGAGGAGATAAATTAGATTTTGACTGCAGACTGTATCTGATATTTACAAAGCTCTATGCTTAGTATAGTTGTCTCTCAATGCAGTTGACAAAAATCGAACTCGATTCTTATCTTTTTAGCACTCCTTGTCTTTGCCAACTGCGCAATGTCCACGGAGCATTTCACACTTTCTATCATGTGTATAATACAGCCGGCTCCATAAATATTGCGCGTATAATGAGAAATTCCCACTCTTTGGTTGATTGAAATTAAATACTCCTCCGTAAGATACAACAATATAATGTTTGTTTTGTAGTTCAACCATATATATTTATCTATAAATATATAACTTTGTCTTTGCCTTGTTCTACACAATCCAATTCGTGTGTGTTTTGAATTTAACTACATTTACACATTCTTTCTACACACACATACATATATATAACTACATATATATCCAAATTTATTTCTTTTTTTTTTTGAATTAATATTTTCCAATTGAAAGTACTCTAGCTATACAGATTCATTCTTTTAGCTGATGAACATGGCTGCGGAGAGCATAGAGATGGAGAAGGAGCGGCTGACGGCGGAGATGGATTTCAAAGACTCTTCCTCCGTCGTCATCCGCATCCGCCGCCGCCTGCCAGACTTTCTTCAGTCGGTGAAGCTCAAGTACGTCAGGCTCGGGTACGGGTACTCCTCCAACTACCCTGGTGCTGCCGCCGCCCTGCAGGCGGCGGCAGTCACGGTGGCGGCGTTCTTTGCCGTGACTCTCGTCCGGCTCGCCGCCCAGAGGCTCTACCGGTTCTCTGAGATGTACGCTGGCTCGAATCCGGGCCTGGTCGTGGACAGCACGACCGGGGTCACCGGGTTGTCGGTCCTGGTCATTGGTCTGGGCCTTTATTGGGTCAAGCGGCCCAGACCGGTGTACATGGTCGACTTCGCTTGTTACAAGCCGGAGGAGGAGAGCAAGATATCAGTGGACGGGTTCATGAAGATGACGGAGCAAAACGGTTCGTTTTCCGACGACACCGTGTCGTTCCAGAAGAAAATTTCTCACAGGTCCGGTCTCGGGGACGAGACCTACCTCCCTTCCGGCATCACCGCCTCCCCGCCCAACCTGTGCATTAAGGAGGCACGGGCTGAGGCGGAGGCGGTGATGTTCGGGGCTCTCGACTCCCTGTTCCAGAAAACCGGAATCAAACCGGAGGAGATCGGGATTCTGATAGTGAACTGCAGCCTTTTCAACCCGACGCCGTCGCTCTCCTCGATGATCGTGAACCACTACAAGCTCCGGCAAGACGTGAACAGCTACAACCTCGGCGGCATGGGGTGCTCCGCCGGGCTGATATCCGTCGACCTGGCGAAGCACCTCCTGAAGGCGAACCCGAACACGTATGCCGTCGTCGTCAGCACGGAGAACATCACTCTCAACTGGTACTTCGGGAACGACCGCTCCATGCTCCTCTGCAACTGCATCTTCCGCATGGGCGGGGCCGCCATGCTGCTGTCGAACAAGCGCAAGGACAAGGGGCGGTCCAAGTACGAGCTCGTGCACACCGTCCGGACCCACAAGGGCTCGGACGACAGCAGCTACAACTGCGTGTACCAGAAGGAGGACGAGCAGGGCGTCGTCGGGGTGTCTCTGGCTAGGGAGCTCATGGCTGTGGCCGGAGACGCCCTGAAGACGAACATAACGACCCTGGGCCCGCTCGTCCTCCCGCTGAGGGAGCAGTTCAAGTTCCTCGTGACGCTCGTGAAGCGGAAGTTCGTCACGAGGAGCAAGGTGAAGCCGTACATACCGGACTTCAAGAGGGCGTTCGAGCACTTTTGCATCCACGCTGGCGGAAGGGCGGTGCTCGACGCCCTCCAGAACAACCTCAGCCTGACGGAGTGGCACATGGAGCCGTCTAGGATGACGTTGCACCGGTTCGGGAACACCTCAAGTAGCTCGCTCTGGTACGAGCTAGCCTACACCGAGGCGAAAGGCCGGGTCGCCAAAGGCGACCGGGTCTGGCAGATCGCGTTCGGGTCGGGCTTCAAGTGCAACAGTGCTGTCTGGAGAGCCCTCCGGGCGGTCCCGAGCTCTGCCCGTTCTTTGGAGGGTAACCCGTGGGCGGACTGCGTTCATCGGTACCCGGTCAAGATTGACAAATAATGAATTATGGGTAAATAAGGTCAACGGGAGCTGGAATATTATTATATTAATGCCAGCTCAAAATCCAAATTATTAGTGGGTGGGGCCCAGGAGAACAGAGCCAGGGGCAATTGAGGGAAAAAGAAATTAATATATCAGCAAAAAAGTGAATTATTGTACGTTGGTTATTAATATTATTATTGCTCATAATTGTATTCTTTTGGGTTAAAGTCCAAAACTAATTAGTTGCTGATGCAAGGCTTCTTTGGTGTTATATTCAAATGATTAAAATTTGTTATGTTGCAACCAAATTTTTTTTTGGATTGTTAATTCCTACTCTGTATTTTTTCTAATGTTAAAATATATTGTCTCCATGGATATCAATTTTATAAAAATTAAAACGGTTTAACTCAACACATTATGTAAGTGTTTCTTCGTACTTATAAGCTCGTCAAAAATATTTATAAACAGTTTTTAAACTTATAAATTAGTTGATGACATATTTTAATGTGCTTATAAGCTAGAAAAATAAATAAGTTGTACTTGTTCATTCTTAAGATAGTTTTTACGTTTCAATAAGATTATTTACAAAACTATTCACTATTACTTATGAATTTTCCCAAACAACTTATCTACGGAGTATCATTTAATAAGTCATTTTTCAGAAAAAAATTCACTTATGTGCAGTTTATAAGTTAAAAACTATTTATCAACAATAAGCCATAAATACCAGCACAAAAAAGCACCCATAGCAGGAGGTCTTTTAGAGTGTGCCTAAAAAAGTCAGCGAAAACTCTGCATAAAACAGACAATATCATACTGATGTGAGATTGGGACAGATTACGATACATGCGGTCCCCGCATATTTTTTGCAATAATAAGATTGAGTTGACGCTCAGAACCGACGAGCACTATGCAATTTAAGAAGGATAGAAATCGTAGTTAAAAACTAACCTAAAAATCTACCTATGATATATGGGTAGATGGAGAGGACAAATGAGTCTTTGTGGTAATTTTAACCAAAATTGATGAATGCATGAAAGCCTGTTTTGTGCATGGTGTGTGCCCATAATTGGCAAGATATGTGTTGTGAGTGTCAAAAGCTTGGTGTCTATCTATCACCAAGATATGCATTGCTATCAACAACTACTATACCTACCTACTCATTTATCTACATTATTGTATAAATTGAAAATCTATCTTAGCTGGTCCAGAATTTAGTGTTAACTGTTACTATAAGTAAAATAAATCCGAGTTTGACTCTTGACAACGTGGATAAAGAATGATTGATCAGACTAAAGTTATAATTCAATTTATCTCTTTCCAACCTAATGTAGCTAGAGAGACCCTATGAGTTCGTTGGGGTTCAACTTTTAAAATATACAAACTTTGTAATTAATTCTACGTCATTCTTTATATAAATTGAGTTGAAAATGATTTTGGGGAGATACAATTACTTCATACAATGTTTTGTTTAAAAAAATTAAACTTCATAAACCTTCTAGTCCTAATTAAACCTTAAACCCCTTGCATGCTAACAGAGAAATTACTTGCGCAGTTATTCACCCGAATAAAATTATCACACTTTTCTCTTCAATTTCCTCCCAGAAAATTGTCAAATTTCTATACATTTTTAATAAACTATAGGATATGTAGTGCTTAATCTTGCTATTCATTCTAAACCAAACTTTAATCACTTATTTTTAAATTTTTTTTCTTAAATTTATACGTAATAAAATCAAATTGTGTTAATTAACTCGAGACGGGAGTGAACAAATTTCAATTATTAGTAAGAAAATAAGTTAAATAAATGTATATCTTCCCATGAAAACATTTACTCCGTGTGTAACTATTATATTTTTGGTTATTAATTGATTTAAAATATGAAAACAATACCATAATAGCATATGTATTTTAAAAAAATACTTCAATATATCACCTTATACCCCATCTAATTTTTTGTTAATAAATTTTAAGGGATATTATTTAGCCAATGCTAACTTTTGTATTACCTGTTACGGAGTATTTAACACTTTGTTTTGTTCGTTTTTATCTATGCATTATTCATTAAATTTACATC
>OOIL02005600.1:1504334-1544268 GCA_900332095.2 Cuscuta campestris
TGTATTTTTTATTTGATGAATTATTTCAGTTTGTAATATTTTACTACAAATTGAATTTCAATGAAGATATTTTTAGTTGCTCGAATAATTAGTAATTTCTTTGTAGTGTTATTTTTTTATGGATGTGATATTTTTTTAATGAATGAAACTTTTTTATGAATGTATTCTTCTATGAATGTAATATTTTTTTAATGAATGTAATTTTTTTAATGTACTAATCTCCTTTTGATTAATTTAAATAATAAATTAATTAAAATTTAATAATTTAAATTTAGAAGATGTATATTTAAAAATGTAAAAAATGAAGGTTTGAAGCCCCTGTTTGAAGCCCCGGGGCTTCAAACCCATTTCCAGTGAATTTTTTGTGTAAGTTAAAGCTGACGTGGCAGAGAGAGAGTTTGAAGCCCTGAGGCTTCACGAGTATTTCCAGTGCTCTTACTCAAAATTCTACCCCGTGAAAGTGTGAAAGTGGTGAAACTCTTGGTTACTCATAATTCTTTTTTGAACACCATGAGTATTAATTCTTTCTTTTGATATAAAATCGTGGAGAGAGAGAAAAAACAGCCTAAAAATTGCTCTATTATAAACACATTAGATAAAGTTTGAAAGGGGATGAAGTTTGAAAGGGGAGGAAGCAAGTATCAAATACTCCCTCCGTCTCAGATTATTTGTCCACTTTCATTTTTACACGTCATCCAATACACTTCTTTAATTCATTTTATCTTGTAATTTGTATATTAAAAAATTATAGAAATTATATATTAATAATCTATATGTTAAGACAAATCAAACAAGATTACACATGACTATATTTAGGCTTACACATTGAGAGAATTTGATGAGTCAAAGAGCTTAGATGAACAGTTCCAAAAGTCAAAAGTGGACGAATATAGCGGGACGGAGGTAGTACTAATATTTCGTGGTAGCCTATTTGTGTAGTTTAAAAATTTTTTAGAAAAATTTAATAAACTTTGTCCATAAATGTTAGGGGTATAAAAATGATACTCGTATTATGTACTGATATAAAATAATTTTATTTGATTCATCTTTTAAGATACTTCAAAACATTGTTTTATTTAATTAATATAGAAAAATTTGCTTAAATAGGACTAAAACATAATGATTTTCTCAACATAGGACCATATGTTTTTATTTGCCAATGTAGGACTTTTGGTCATTATCAATTAGTCATTATTCAACTAAATGTTCATCATTACCGGACATTATTCCTCACACTAGTCATTACTAAGTCCTATTTAGGAAATAAAAAAGTTTTAAGTCCTGGATTAGGAAATGACTTATGTTTTAATCCTATTTAGTGCAAGTTTCACATATCATACTCCCTCCGTCCCAATAAAGTTCCTATTTACTTTTCGAATGTCAAACTAAGTTCACTTTCTTTATACATTTTTATTAATCATTTGATAAAGTAATATAACCTTGTCACCAATTTTTTTTAAATTCTACACCAATTTTTGTTTATATTGATTTGAAAATAGCTTCAGTCAAATATCGTAAACTAAACAGGAGTCTTATTTTGGGACGAAGGGAGTATAATTTTTACTATTATTTGATTAAAGGTTGAAGATTTTCTTCATATTTCAAGGGGAAGAAAAAAATGGTAAGGCAAGATGTATTTAGTATTTTAGATGAATGAAAATAAAAATTTTCTGTTACCAACGAGGAAAATGAAAGAAAATCGTTTTTCCTCTCAAATTCCTTGAACTAAACATAATATTAAAGTTTTAGTAGAAGAAAATTATTTTAAAAAAATTATTCCCGAACCGAAAATGAATTTAAGGAAAAATTACATTCCCACCACATTTTCCCTTACTTGGTACGAAGAATATTTTTTTTCAAACAATCATTTTCTATTGTTAGCTTTTGAAATTCATATCTAAAAAGATTTTTGAAAGAATTTTAAAAATAGTTTAATAGCATGGAGAGTTTGTGTGTGTCTGCAACTGTCTGGGGTATACCTCATTGCCCCTCTAGAAATCATACATTAATTCCAACAAGTACAACAAAAACATTTAAAATAATTAAACCAAGTCTTCTAACATGACTATAGATCCAAAGTATGATATACAGAGTATGTTAATAAAGTGTTTTTTTCATGTAACGAGAAATGGTCACAAACAAAATGGTCACAAAACTCACAAACTTACTATTTGTGAACTTCAATAAAAAAGTTAAAGAGTCTAAAATAATTTTAAAATCAAAATTTTAACCATAAATGGTAAGTTTGTGAATTTTGTGATCATTTTGTTTGTGAACCTAGCATTGTTCTAGAATCAAAGGTGGGACGAGAGTCGGAGTGACTTTAATATTTTCCTCGAACCACGTAGTTGTTCGCTGTTAACGTGTTGTCACTCACCTCCACCACCTTCGAAGATCACGAGAAGAAACCGCACCACCAACACTCTCCGTGTAAAGAGGCGACGAATAGTTCGAGTGGTGCTCATAGCCGCTAGCCACGCTCTTGAAGCTCGGGCTCCTCAAGCAGTACCCCGTTCCAGCGTCAGGATCTGGAACGGGATACGACAAGCGTTTCTTTGCGGGCCCCGCGTTCTCGGGCACCTTTGATGGTGCCCTATGGCGGGGAGCGCTCTGCGACCGAGTCCTGGCCTTTGCAGACTCGGTCGTGGCCATGTAGCTCGGCATTGTCGCGGACCCACGCCCGTCAAGGCAGTTGGCTCTTCTCTCTTCTCTTGAAGACTGGGGAGATATGAGCTTTGTTGGAGGGGAAGGGTAGTGGTGGGAGTATTGCCATTGTTGCCTCTCTCTAGATTCATCTTCAGTGTCAATGGTTGATGGATTATTGTTACCCCCTCTCCACATCTAAGCCATGAACAAAAAATAAACAATTAACAACATAAGAAGGTGATGGTAATATCTTTTTTGAATAAATAATTAAGTATTGTTGGGGAGATAGCACATATATATACATACTTGTTGGGAGAAGGCATGGGACAAATCTCTCCAGGGCCTTCTTAGGGACGCAACGGCTTCCATTTCCTTTCGGCTATAAAGCATAGCTTTGACCTCCTCAATTGTGTGTGACCTTTCATCCCAATCCTCTACTGCAACGGTGTAGTCGCTTCCTCCTCCGCATCTGGACTGCAATCATATATATCACACATTAGCATAATATTATCTGTTTTGAGCCAAACTGGGAATTTGTCTTTCGACACCTCCCGAAATACCTCATACTATTAATTTTGGTCATTCTCTCCTTTCCCAACTGGTGTAGTTAAGAATGGTTTGCATCCAAACAATATTTGTTAAAGGGATGACATAAAGAATGATAAATCACCACCTATGTCAAAGCATAGAGCCATTCATCGCCGTACGACCACAATATTTTTGATTGAATCGGTTCTTTGATATGATATTAGGGCCTTACTGGCCTGAAATTCGATCATGACTTCAAAACCTTATTGCCAACCACTCTTAGTTTTAAAAACTAAAATTAAAATATTCCGCTTGAATGTTCAGGTGAATTGAACTTACGTACCGTAGACATCCTATCAGGAGAGTAGAAGTCATCGTGGCGACGAGAATGGTGGTGGTGCGGCAGGGAATAAGCGGGAGTGGTTGTTGATGATATTGTGCAACCAGCTGCTGCAACTTGTTGGTGTCGGCCATTAATGGTGCGGTGGAGGAGGATGCGAGACTGCACCCTCACCAGAGCTTGCATGCATCTCAGCGTCGTCTTCGCCTGCTTCCTCACATTGTGACCTCTCACCAATGCTTGTAGCTTCACCAGTCCTCTTAGTGCTCTTAATGCTCTTCTTGCCTATTATATCACCCATCCCATCATCATACATTCTCTCCATCACAAAAAACAAAATGCCAAAATATTGCCCCCATCACAATCACACGCAAGATACTCATTTTGCGTGTGCTTGTGGGAGTGTGACAAATTCGTATAAAGTTAACAACTCTGAATAATTTTCGCGTGATAAATAAAAAATGGAATCTTTCTCTAGCACGTGGACGAGTTTCATGATACACAATGGTCGCCATTCATTCACAATGCAAAAAGTCGAATCCAGATATTACCCCTTTCACTACACAACTTCTGTGTCATCTAAGCTATGTCATCGACAAGATGGTTTTTCTATCAAAGTGATTGGTGGGAGAATAAGAAAACCTAATTTCTATTTTTGTGTTCAATAAATTTATTTGTATGTGAAATTGGTGTATACTAGTCAAAACTCAATATTAAATCAAAAGAAGCTAAACTTTATGAAATTGGAAATTTGAAAATGTAGGATTATGAAATTGGAATATTAAAGGAAGAGTAGATAATAATTTGATTATATACGAACCAGATATCCTCGGAAGTAAGTTTGGATGATTAGGGCAGCGAGATGTTCCCTTCCCCTTGCATATGTTGATGAAGACGATGACAGTACATTAGAATCTGCCGCCGCCGTCGCCGGAGGAGGAGGAGGAGCCTTGGACAGACGGGCAACTTCGACGGCTGCCTGAGCGGTCGCCACCGCTGCCTCCGCGACGGCCACCGCAATGACATGATGATGATGATGCCTCTCCTCTGCTGCTCCGCCGCCGCAACGGGCGCCTGCCGCTTGCTTGCTCTGCACTGCGCTACCACTTTCATGGCGGATGACGTTGTTGCTGTTATTCGTAGACTTCCGGAAAAGCCATCTCTTCCGTTCCCTTTTCTGCAGATTTGGAACTCAAATTAACATTTAAATACTACTTAAGAGCATGGGCAATGGCAAGGAAAAAAATGGAATGACACACGTTGAAATGGAACATTTCAACCAATAGAAAACAGTCCAGTCATCGTGTGGCATGCATTGCAGTGGCAAGTCATTATATTTGTCACTTTTTTACATTTTTATGTATTTAATTATTAATAATTATTTTATTTAATATTTTTATAAAAATAATTCTACTTTGTTTATACTCTCTCCGTTCCCAAAAATGTCATGGTTACTATATTAGATTTTTGATAACATTTTTTGTGCTTCCCTTTTTCATGGTGTATTTAATAAAATAAATTATTTTTATCGCTGCTTATTTTGTAAAATTTTTGAAATGGTGAAAAGTTAAATTGAAAAAATTATTATTATTGTTGCATTGGCCGAATGGAGTATAAAATTACTCCATCGTCCCCAAAAAAGTCCTCTTTCAAACAACTTGTAAAAGATCATCTCTTTTAAATTGTTATTATTTGCAAATTGACAAGAAAATAAAGAGTGTAAATTATATATTTTATCCAAATTTTTTTAAAACAATTGTTAAAAACAATATTTTATTTTACCAATTGAACCATAAAAAAATATACGCAAACAAAAGTTATTTTAATCCCAAAATATACCAATTTTTAGGTATAATGCCTTCAAAAAAGTTTCTTTCTATTTGTCAAAATAAATCAAGAAAAAAGAAAAAGAAAAAAAGAAAAAAAAGTAATAGTGTGCCTCACATATGCCATGGAAAGCAAGTGACACGGGAGGAAATGTCATGCTTAGCAAGGAAAAAGTATGAGGTGGCAGGGCGTGGGAGACAAATGCCTCGCCACTGCCACTGCTCTAAATTAAATATCTGCCTTCTTAATTCTGTTTTGATATTACTCCCTCCGTCCTAAAACTTTCTTCTCAGAGCACTATTCCAACTTCACGGAAATTTATATTTATTTGTATTTTTTCATGGCCTATATGATAAAATAAAATATTCTTGTCACCACTTGTTTTGTTGAACTTTTGATGTAGTTTTTAAATACGGAGTATGTATGTTTTATTTTTTATTTCTATACCAATATTTAAATAAAGAGTAAATTCCATAATTAGTCCTTTATAACAGGGGGGTTTCCCTATTTAGTTCTCTGTTATCAAATATTACCCCAGTGCTCCTTCTTTTAAGGATATCTTTCCACAAATAGTCCTTTTTTTGATCTTCTATCATATTGGTGTTAATTTGAGGGCTAAAAGTGTAATTTAACAATGATAATATATCGTTTTTGTCATACACAATTCCAAAGGCTGTTCCATTTGCGTCGTTTGTGAATTACAGTCGCTTTCTACTACAAACATAGTCAACAAATGTGGTCTTTCGTTGGAATCATAGCTCACAATCATAGTCATTATTTTTGTGTTATCCGCTTAACCAATATTAGAACACGTCACTAGACATAATGTTGATGTCAAATTATACTTTTAACCTTTAAATTAACACCAACATGGCAGAAGATCAAAAAAAGACCATTTGTGGAAAGGCACCCTTAAAAAAAGGACTACGGGGGTAATATTTGATAATAGAAGACTAAATATGGAAATCCCCCTGTTATAAAGGACCAATTATAGAATTTACTCTTAAATTAAACAGATTGAAAAAACTTTGGATCTTTCTTCGTTTTGCGCAACGGGAAGAAAGATATAAGACGGAGGGAGTATATTTTTTCTATTAAATTTAGAATAAAAACATAAAAGACTACATTTTGATTCATTTTTTATGTTTGATTAAATTAAGAAAATGAATTCAAAATATAAAAAAAATTCAAGAAACAAATCAATTTTGGTGTGATTTTTTTCCCTTAAACTAAAAAACAATGCTAGATTCACAAATAGAATGATTACAAACTTCACAAACTTATCATTTATGATTTAAATATTAATTTTAAAATTGTGATTTTGTAAGCATTTTATTTGTGAATTTAGTATCTCTCTAAGATTAATTAGCTAGGAAGGGATGAAGAAAACTAAGAATTAAATTAAACTTGAAATGAAAAGTACTCCATAGAAAATTAAAGAGATCAGAGTAACCTTATCTTCGTCTTCTTCGTGTTGATGATGATGATGGTTTCTCTTTTCTTTAATGGGAGAGCGCAGAGCCCTTTTCACAGCAGAAAGCCAAGAACTTCCTCCTTTCTTTATTCCCATTTCCATTGATATAATATAGATGTATATATATATTAGCTACTACTGTAATAAATATAGTGTATAAATTATCACTGAGAAAGAGAGGCTTTTAGTTTTTGTTTTAAGGGTTGTATGTGTAGCTGTTAACGGTGCCCTTTTTTCATCATATATATATATATATATATGTATGTATGTATGTATGTATGTATATGTATATATATATGTGTGTGTATGTATGTATGTATGTATATATAGACACCCACACCCCCCACACTTAGAAACCACTATGGTTGAAATCACAGAGGATAACTGTTTGTGAATTTGTACACACAGAGACAATAATAATTGTATGTAAACTCGAGATATTACATCATTATCGTGTGTATATGCATAACTTTACAAACGATTATCATTTGTGATGTCAAGTGTTAGTGAGTTTCTAACCTCACTCCATGTTGTTAATTATGTTAACAAATATCAAGGGTCATATCAACATATCCTTTTGTTTGACCTGATTTTTGGCTCTTCAATTCCTTTTTTTAAATTAAGATTTTAATAGTCATCCCCACTCTCTTTACATTTATCACCACCCTGAGATTACATACTCTGTTTTTGTCATATCTTTAGACAAAAATTTATTCGTACTAATTAATTTTTGGCTTTGGGCATAATACATTGAAGCAAAATTCTATTTAAACCATAGTTTTACGGTGACATTATTTTTACGGTTCGATCCAGTTTTTAAAATTATGTTTTAAAGTAACTATTTTTATTTTATACAGTAGTAAAGTAACAATTAATCAATACAACTTTGCGTGTTTATTATTGGTCATTCAAAAAATATAACTTTGTATGAAATCAGTCATTGTAAGGGTAAAACAATAACTTTTATCCTCAAAATAATAGTTTGTATTGTGATATTGTGACACTCAATAGTGACATCCTACTATATTTTTTGGAATCATATATTATCATTATTGACATTATACTGTTAGTTTGAAGATAAAAAAACATGAAAATCTTATTTTAATACTTTCTTTATATTTTACTCATAGTTTAGTCATTTTCTCTAATTTTATATTTTCTCTAATTTTATATTTTAAGTATAAGAATTAAGTTTTATCTCGATCTCGAATATTATAAGACAAAGAAGGATAAGTTTGTGGCATGAACCCAGGGCCGGCCCTGAAAAATGAAATAAATAAAATTGGCTCGGTCTAAAATTTATATTTTGGACCCTATTTTATTATTTTTTAGAATACTTATGTTTTAGAATTAATGCCGAATTTAAAAATATGAGCCATAAAATTTTAAGGACCATGTGCAGTTGGCCAATTTATACACCTTCTGGACCACCCATGCCCAAACCGTTCCGAACGTTTGAAAAAAACAAAACAAAACGCGGAACGATATAAAACCCGACCCAGTCTTACTCCAAACCCCAAAAACAATCACCCAAAAAACATCACAAACACATCTGCATTGTTGTTGTGGTCGACAAAGGGTGTGCTATTTCATTTGCTCTCCATGTTTAGCTGCCTTAAGTCTGTGGGTCCTGTTCCGTTGACCATTTTAGTTTGGGGAGAAAAAAGTTTTTACCTTTTTAACTGTGCATAGTTTTAATTTCACCCTGGAGATGATGAACAGAATTTTCCAATCCAGTGTTTCAACTTTGTGGAACACACCTCAACAGTTTGTCTCGTAACTATTGGAAAAATAAATTCTTCCCTTCTCTTTGTCAAATCTAATTTTTGAGTCAAAGTAGAGAATTTTTTTTTTGCTTTTTTATTCATATACGGAGTAAAATAATATTTTTTATTAATTTACAAGATAAATTAAATCAAATCATTTTTTTGCTAATACGTAATGTGAATTTTATTCAATTATTGATGATGAAGTTTATCCATTTTAGTATACAAAGGCAAACTAGAAAAATACTTTGAGACAGAGATAATAAAATTAAATTGAATCAATACAATGACTCAAATGTGCATTAATTTTATTAAATTAGTTTTTAAAATTTGAAATAACAATATTTGAACACTCTAAAATAATAAATTTTAATGGTAGATGCAATTCGTAGCAACAAAGAATGAATGATGGTTGGGTGACACTCGCGGAGATATAACCAAAGGAATGCGGGTATTTGCCCCTAGTGGTTTAAAAAAAATTTACTCTAATAAAAACTTTTTGTTTGAGATTTGGAGAGTTACATTGTAGCATACTCAATAAGATCTTTGTATTCTACACCAATCACTCACGAAGAGATTTCTTCACTTTGCTCTTTGTATTGTAAGTTTTGAGCAGTAAAAACTTGAATTTGTGTTCATTTGAGTGTGGGGAAAATTCCAAGTTTCATGCAATCATAACTTTGGTGGAATTGTTAGATGAATGTGAAATCAAGTTCTTAAGTTGCATTTAGATTTTCAAACTACTTTAAGTTTGGCGGAGATTATTAAAATTACAATCACATTTACTTGGGGACTAGACGTATGCATTTGGTTAAACCAAGACACGTCATTGACTCTTGCCATTTTCATTATTATTTTTGGGTTTTATTCATTGGAGTACTCTTACGATTTTGTTTTGTTAGATAACAATTTTACATAGTTGAAAAATACTTCTATTCACCCTCCGAATAGATGTGTGCGTGGCTTTTAACAACCTGACCTCCACAAAAGACTATTAAGCACACAACCCATGCACATGTGCAAAAATATACTTATAAGCATAGAAAAATACTTTATCAGTTGACTCATATTTTAAAACACCTTATAAGTAATTTTTCCAACTTAAAAACATAAAGAAAACTCATTAATTATGCTAACTTGTTTATTTTGATGATGAATCATATAGTCTTATAAATCATGCACACTTATTGAGAGGTGAGAGAAGAGGGGGTGAATAGAGGTATTCAGTACGTTTAGAAAATTTGCATGAGAGTAATGCTGCTCAATGAATCACACAAAATATTAAGAATGAAGAGGATAATAATATGTGATCTATACCATATATTTGTATGTACAGTGTTACCCACATCCACATAAATATTCATTGTTGTATAATTGAATACTCATTTTTGAGTAAGATCATATTTATTTTTGAGCAACAGAATATTCATTTTTGAATATTTGAATATTCATTTTTGAATAAGATTGAATTTTAGAAAAATTAGCATCAATTTTTTTGAAAATGTGTACCTAATTTATTCAAAATGAATAACTAGATATTTATCAAAGACATACCATGAGCTCTTTATATGAATAAAGACACTGAATATGGGAATCGGGTCGGGTATAGCAAAAAAGCGGGTTGAAGGCTCGAAGAACAAACGCAAAAACAGAAAAAAAAATCTAATCTTCTCCGGTACCGGCGCGACACAGATTTCCGGGGAGAGCAGTATCCTATTTGGACTGCTCTGTTGGAAAGAATGGAGTAAACAAAACAAAGATTCAAGATAATTGCTTTCGCCGGTGATCGGCAGCTAAGCTACTCCGCCGTCACCTATGGCGGAGCTCGATCTCGAATCCATCCTCCATTCACACTCTCACGCCGCCTCTGACGACGAAGAAGACGAAGGCCATTTTTTCCATCGCCGAACCGTCGATGAAATCCTCCTCAACCACGCTTCTTCATCTTCATCGTCTTCTTCGCCCTCGCATACGCCTCCGCATTCTCCTTCCACCGTGTATCGGCGGCAGGCACAATCCGACTGCAGCTCTGTCTCTTCATCTTCCGAAACCCTAAGATTGCCTCATTCGCAGTCGCTGTCATCTTCAGAATTGAAACCGTCTGGTTCAATTATCAGTGGAATAAAGTCCGACGATTTCTCTTATTCGCCTCAGTTTCTCGCGGGGGTCATCAGATCAAATGCCAAGCCTGGGGCTGCTCTGGCGGCTGCTGCTGCGGCTTCGCGCTCCTTCCCCACCCGCAAAGCCGCCGCAATTAGGAGAGCGGTCTCCAGCTCCGTGACCCAGCATGATGCTGATGTTGTCTCTTTGGTGGCCACTGAAGGTGTATCTTCATTTGAGGTCACTCAGGCTGTTACACTGGATAATTGCCCACCTGCTCAATTGCAAATGACTAACCTTTCTGATTCTAGTGGGGATTTGGTTGATGATTCCATCCAAGCTCAGGAAAGTTCGAGGGGAGGAAGTGGAGTTTTTGCTAAAGGTGATGATGATAATGATGGTGGTTTATTAGTTTCCAGGGCTGATAATTCCAGCCAAGGTTCCTCCACTTCCCCGGTTGAAACCAGCATTCGTTCCCCCATCAGAACTGAAATGTTCTTTGATATTGCTGGGGATTCTGTAGAACCAAAGTTACTGGCGAATGAAGTTATGAATGTGCATGCCGAAACCGCCTCTAATGTAGAGGGGAACCTTGATGATGAAGTGACCCCAGCTGTTCATGAGAGGCATCAAGACAAAATGGGGTCCGAGCTTGGGGATCATGATGTTCTTTCTGAAGGCGGAGATGATAGTTCTGATAATGGTTTTGCTGATACATTGCAAGAGAAACAAATGCAAGAGGAGGGAGAGAGTAGTGTAATGGTTACAGAGAAGAAAGTAGTGCCTTCATTAAGCCCTATTGAGCAAGCAGAAGAACTTGAAAAGAAGCAGACATTTGCAGGAATGTACTGGGAGGAAGGTGCTGCTGCACAACCTATGATGCTTGAGGGCATTCGCAGGGAATCTACTCCCTTGGGATACTTTGACGTTAATGCAGAAAATGCTCTTACTCGCATCTTTTCTTCAGAGAAGTTCAGGCAAGATCATGGCTCCCCACAGGTTCTGGCAGTTCACCTCAACTACATAGCAGTGGGAATGTCAAAAGGGCTGGTTGTCATTGTGCGCAGCAGATATACACCTCTTCATGCTGATGACATGGATTCAAAGGTGTGATTCTTCAAGCTGTATTAATGTATTCCATTTTAATTTTCTTCAGTATTAGTTGCATCAACATATGTAGTTTAGAATATGTCTTGTTCAACTTTCCAAATCATGATGGAGGTGTTTGATGGCTGTGCCTATGCCCCAACATTTGTACCTATTAGACTTTTCCAGAGTTTTCATCAATTAAAGCAAAATATTTATTTGTACTCTTTAACCACTTAAAATAACCTTAATGACTGCATACATGTTTCAGATGTCGATGCTGAGTTTACCTGGGGAGAGGGCTCATGTTCCTGTAACATCTTTGTGCTTTAATCATCAGGGGGACTTACTCTTTGCAGGATATGGTGATGGACAATATACCGTGTGGGATGTGCAGAAGGCATATGATGTTAGAACTATGACTGAACATAAGGCCCCAATAGTTCACCTTTTTATTTTAAGTCAAGATTCTCGCCAGTTTTATGTGGTCAGTGGTGACTGTAAGGGTATAGTTAAATTGATCCGCTTTTCAGTGCCATGGCTCAATAGAATTTCAATTTCTAAATCAACGGTAAAGCTTTTCCCTCATAACTGTCTGTATATGGCGTTAATTCAAATGTTCATTCTCCCTGAGTTTAGATACTTTATCTTATTGCTTTGAAACAGAAGCTGCTAGATGAAACAACAAGCACTGTAGTTTGTGCTTCTCCATTACTCTTTGGAGATTCTCTGGGAAGTGCTCTGACACCTTCTCTAGATAATACTACAGTTCCTAGTGGTGGTGTCGGTAGTATGATGGGAGGCATGGTTGGTGGATATACTGGGTGGAAACTTTTTGATGGACCTTCTCAGGGTGATGAAGGTGTGGTCGTATTCGTCAGTCACCAGTCTGCTCTAGTGGTATGAACTCCTTCAGAACATACGACCATTGAATCACATTTTTCATCCAAATGGTGTTAGTGAGGGTTCCATACCCTATGCTGAGTAAAGTTTTTCTCTGATCACTCTTCATTTTATATTGTGTCATCTGTAGGCTAAAGTGATTCCTGATATAAAGGTTTATGCTCAACTTCCCAGACCAAATGGTGTTAGTGAGGGTTCCATACCCTATGCTGCTTGGAAATGTATGCCAGGAAAGTATAATTCTTCAAACAGTATAAACTTATTTCTGTTATTTTGATGGCCACCTATATTCAAAAAGTTTGGAGATATCTAAAAGAGAACCCCCTTTTGAAAATAAATTTTAAAACTGTTACAGCATTTGTGTCTGCTGAATCATCACATAGAGTTTCACTGCTTGCAATTGCATGGGATCGGAAAATCCAAGTTGCCAAGTTAATAAAATCAGACCTAAAAGTTTGTTGGGAATGGGACCTGGATAGTTCAGCAGTTGGAGTCGCATGGCTGGATGATCAGGTCTGCCCTTGCAAATATCTTTTTTACTTTCTATTGAAGAAACATTTGCAGAGTGGTGTATCACTGTATCTTTTAGTGAAATTTTAAAGTGTTAGATTTAAAGTCAAGCAGACCTGAAAATGAGATAGATGCAAAGTTTGTTCTTAAATATCTGTTATATTTTAGTTCAGATTGCGGCAACTGGCAAACCTTGTTCTGAATGTTACCTGCAGTTCTAATGCTATATATAAATTTGAGTTTTGTATAATTCAAGCATTTTGAGTTCAAGTTTTCAGTTCACTCTGTTATTTTCATTTCTTTTGTAATTACAATGCAAAATAATTTGGACATCTAACATTTAGGTAGTATAAAATTCACACAACAGATGAATTTCAGATGATTTCAACTTTATGCTTTCAGTTGTTTGTGTGTGTGCACGCACATTTGGGTGGGGTGGGGTGGGTGGGGACTTCTTGGGCCATAGGCCTATAAATTCAGATTGTCCATGCCACAATGTAAGTTGTCTTCTTGAATCTAAGTTGTCAAACTCTGCCTGTTATATATATATATATATATATATATATATATATATATATATATATATATATATCTGTGTGTGTGTTTGTGTATACATCTTATGCTAATGCCATTACAGTGCAGATGTTGATAATTCTTACATCAATGGGAAAGCTATGTTTGTTTGAAAAAGATGGAAATATGATCCACCAGACAAGTTTCTCCACTGATGGGCTTCAAGGAGATGAAGCTCATCACAATTGTATAGCTGTTAGGGGGGCCAGTGTATACATTCTAGGAACATCACAGCTTGTTGTCTCTCGCCTCCTCCCTTGGAAGGAGAGGATAGAATTTATGCGAAGAGCAGGTGACTGGATAGGTGCAATGAGCATGGGAATGGCACTCTATGATGGCCAAGCTTATGGTGTAATTGACCTCCCTAGAAGTTTAGTTGACATTCAGAAGACTGTTATGCCATATCTTGTTGAGTTATTATTGTCATATGTGGAAGAGGTATTCTCATACATATCAGTAGCTTCCAACAGCCAAAGTGGGAAGTTGTGGCAATCAGATAAGTCAAATGATAGGGACCAACAAATGCCTCCTGAAATTAAGGAGCAGTATGCACGTGTTGGTGGCGTTGCTATTGAATTCTGTCTCCATATCAAGAGAACTGACGTCCTCTTTGATGAAATATGGAAAAGATTTGAAAATGAAAAACAACAAGGTAATTCCATCTCGTTCAATTTCTCTGCTTCTACTTATAATTGGGAATCCCACGTGTTGAGTCTAGTGATTATCTGCTAAGAAACTTTCACGTGCTTGTAGTGTTTCTGCCATTTGTGGTTGATGTATGTGCATCTCTCTCTCTCTCTTTCAATGTTTTTCATCCTGTTAAAAGGGCGGATCATGGGTATGGTAATCACCTGTGATTTAATGTAGGCACTAGTCAACATAATGCTAACTTTCAAAAGCAATAAATTTTGTATTCTGAAAGGTTTTTCATTTTTTCAGTTGTTCATTTCCTCCATCTGATGCAGATACATTCTTAGAGCTTTTAGAGCCATACGTATTGAAAGATATGCTCGGTTCTCTACCACCAGAGGTAACTCTTTACCCCCTGCACCCTCCCTCCTTCCCCCCCCACACACACACATACCCAAAGAAGACCACAAGAATGATACTTATAGTAGTAATAATAACAGCAACAACAATAAACAAAATAATCATCACAATAACAACAGTAAGAATAACAACAAGAACAACAGTAATAACAACATTAAAGATAGCATTAAAAATAACAATACAAAGAACAACAGCAACAATAATCCTTGTGCATTTTGTTTTCATGGGTTTACCACATGGTACTTGTGGACTTCAGAAGACTATCATGAAACTTTGTCTCCAAAAGCCTATTAAGCGTTCACTTAAAGGCCTTAAGAGTAAAAAACATGAATCCAAGTATCTTGTGTTTCTATGTTCTGAGTTATGTCTATAAAGAGAAATCCCTACAAACTGGCATTCCTGTAAGATAGTAATATATACTATGACCAATGTGTAAAACATGTTATATTCATATCCTCCATTATTTGTTTTGCTTTGTAGATTATGCAAGCGCTAGTGGAACACTATAGCAACAATGGTTGGTTGCAGCGAGTTGAACAATGTGTTCTTCACATGGATATTTCATCCTTAGATTTCAATCAGGTACCGATGTAGTACTCCCTCTGTCCCAATTTATATTCCCTGTTTCGGTTTATGATGTTTGACCGAAATTATTTTCAAATCCATTTATATGAAAAATGGTGTAGAATTAAAAAATAAAAATTACATGTTAAGATACTTCATCAAAAGATCTATAAAACTAGTGGTGACATGACTATATTATTTATCAAATGACTACCGAATATGAGAAAGAAAGTGAATGAAGTTTGACCGTGTGAATAGTAAGCATGCAATTTAATTTGGGACACAGGGAGTACTATTTTGCAGCTTTTGGCTGGTCTTGTCTTCTTGACTTGTACTAAATCAACAAACGTATTGTTTATAATTTCATGTAAGAAAATGGTATTCCATCCATCCTGAAATAAACTTCAAACTTCCCATTTCTGCTTGTCGCAAAATAGTTTTCTTCTTCTTTTTAAGGAAAGCGTTGAATGGTTCACATTATTTCACTCTCCTATGCATGCATCTCAATCACACAAATTATTATTTCTTAAACTCATTGAAAAACCAAATGGAAAGTTTAGTTTGGGACAAATGGAGTACTATATGTAGACATGGCAAAACAAACTCAAGTCACTCAACACCAATTACCCAAACAGAACAAATTGAAGTTGAACCTGAAATAACCTGAAAACTGAATACCAGATCTATAACCGGCACTCGAGATAACTTGAACAGAACCGTAATCAAACCAAATTGATTCAAAATTGGATCATAATCGAAATCGAATTAGAATTAAAACCGATCAAACCCGAACCAAATTAGACTCGAACCCGATCGTACCTGAGTTATGAAGTTACAATATGCCTTTTTTGGCAAAAGTTTAAAAAATGAGAATTCTTTCTGTATCTTTTTTTTTGAAAAAAATGTTACTCCCTTCATCTCTACTTCAAGTATTTTGTCGTGTCACTGTCTTTTTTCATCTTGATCTTAAATAATGCTCTTATACTTATAAGCAATTATTATGTAATTAATACAGTATATGTATATATTATTACTTCTTGTCTTACATTTCAATCACACAATATTAGTCTATTAAGAAGGCAAGCAAAAAGATCTTTACATATGGGAGGTTAGTCGATTCAATTTTAATACTAATCCAACCCAATATGACTCGAACCAAATCAAACCAATCTAAAGCCGCATCTTTCCAATGTGATATTTACTCTAACCGTCATGTACTGAACTGATAATATTAACTTTATCTGGACTGAACTCAAAATGTGGACACCTGAACTAAACACGTAATTGTACAGAACCGAACTGAATATAACAACAACCCAGTTGAATCCCACAAGTGTAGGGTCTGGGGATGGTGTGTGTACGCAGACCTTACCCCTACTTGAAAGTAGAGAGGTTGTTTCCAAAGAGAACCCCTGATCAGCGTCGAAAGTTACATTGATTGACTAACTGCTACTTCATTAAATAAAGAAGCGCAAACAATTTAAAGATCTATTTTGCTTTATTCCATCACACCCCAAAGCCAAAAAATAGTGATTTTTTGGTTCCATCAGAGGTGATGGAATGAACCAAACTGAATATTAGATATGCCCAAAATAGACTCAAACCTAAGAAGCCCGAACTAGAATAGGCCCAATTGCCAGGTGTGAGTATATGGGTATGAAAGCCCTTGGTCTTTAACTTTCTTTGATGGTATGTTCAAGTTCTTAATTTCTAAGTTTGGTCTATAGGTTATTCGCATATGCAGGGAACACATGTTGTATGGAGCAGTGATATACTTGTTCAACAAAGGTCTTGGTGATTTCAAGGCACCCCTGGAGGAGCTATTTTCAGTTATAAGAATTAGCAAAGGAGACACGGCTGCGCGACTTGGGTAGTGCTTTCATGGATTTTTGTACGATATCAAAAGATTTCATGTTTTTTTGCATGCTCAAGCCCAATTCCCTTTTCTGAATTCATAGTTTATTAGTATGTTTGTCTTTTGTTTTTTTTGTAGCTATGTTTCTTATGCTTCAGATATGATCTTATGATGATTTTTATTTTAAGAATAGTTGCCTGTTACTTTAATGTTACAGGTACAAGGTGCTTGTTTATCTGAAATATTGTTTCCAGGGTCTTGCTTTTCCCCCTGGTAAGGCACCAAGATGCTTTGAAATTCTGTTTACCTCAGCTTATGTCTTGATAAATTAATGGTTCATATTGTCAGATTTTGCAATTGATTTCTTTTGGCTCTTGTTAAATCTGTTTTCTGTTGATGTATGTACTAGGCTCCATATTCTAATGTTTTTTTGCCTGTGGCTGTACCATGTACCTGCATTTCTAGGTTCAGTGTATTATTGGTAGTCCCTAGACATCTAAGGCGACTTTCATTGTTCCTTGGTGCCCATGGATATATCTAGGTCATCTCATCATCTCATCCAATCTGACTATTGATGCATATCATCATTACTACTTGACACTCTGTGATTGACTTTCTATGAGTGTAGAAAATGCATTCTAGTATGTTCATTGTATATATTTGTCAAGCATTAACCAAGAGGCCTCTGCCTATATGTGCTGCCTTACTAAATTGCTTTTACAGCAGTTTCTGATCAGATTGCCTGTTGCTACAGCAAACTTGTGAAGTCATTCTTGCTTTTCTGTTTATTTCCAAAAATGGTCAATGTTAGTGGTTTTGTTGATAATAGTAGAGTAAAAAATTCATTTCTCATGTTTGTGTGTGACCATCTGCATCTACTCGCTCTCGCCCAAATATTATTTTATTATTTGACTTCACGGAGTTTAAGAAAAGTGTTGAAAAGTAAGAAATGTATGGTTGGAATTAGCTAAGAGGTGATATACTCTGTAGAAATCATAGTTATCAGCACCGCCATGACGCCTAGACGACTAGGCGACCACCTCGGTGACAATTAGGTGACCTAGACAGTAACACATAGGGAATTAGGGTTGGTCTACATTAGTAACACTAGTATAAATATAAACATACGTGATCTCTAGACCTTATCAAGATTTTAAATACACGTACATAAAAAATGTGAACACACCATAATATGAAAAAAAGAATATGAAATACGAAATACAATTAAAACACAATATGCAACTTCTTAGTGCAAAGTAAATACTGAGTATCAAAAAAGTTACTGAAATATGAAATACGAAATACGAAATACGAAAGTCACCGAGGAGTATGCAACTTCTTAGTGCAAAGAATATGAAATACGAAATATGACTAAATGGCATAAATGATTTTCAAAATGCGAGGCTGAGGCGAGGTGAGGGATGCAAAATAAGGTGAGGCAATGCACCATGGTGAGAGGAGTTGATCGCCAGGACGCCTAGGCAGCGCCTAGGCGACGCCGTGATAGCTATGATAGAAATCTTGAGCCACATATTACATTCCATAATGGGAAAAAGGTGAAGTGTGAAGTTTATTTTTGGATGGATCATGGATGAAAAACAAAAGTTGGAAGTGTATTTTGAGATAGAAGGGTTGGGCCATAAGCTATTATCACGAACGTTATGTTTGTGAAGACAAGTTGATGAATGTTACATTTTTTTCAGAGTTGTAAAGTTTATACTAAAATCAAACTTGTGGCTAAACCATCTATCTTTATAGGGCATGGAACTCTATCCACAGAAATCCTTCCATTGCTTAGGAAAGAGCTTGTGCATTTTCTATTGGAAGGCTCTTGCACATCCAGTTCATTGGCGATTACAAGCTTTACAGTCAATGAGCTACACCCAAACTTGCTCTATCTATTACAATTAGATACTCAAGCTACATTAGATACACTGCGATTTGCATTTGTTGAAGATGATCCACAATTTAACCATGTTTCCGGTGATTCAACCAATTTATACACCAATTCTGCTGAAGTAAAGGGTTTGTCTGAAGGTCAAAATCTAGTCCAAGAACTAATAGGTGTCTTAGCTGAGATTCTTGATGCAAATTTGTTCCAAAGTAGCAACCCTTGTAGCAAGGATGATGGTATATCCATTGATAGATGGCCTTCAGAACGAGAGAGAACCCATATCTTGGACTTCATTGCTTACTTTGTTTCTTGTGAGAAGGCTAAAATCTCAAGAGGTACTCTAAGTCAGATTGCTGAATACTTGACTTCTCGAACCGATTCCTCAATTAGTGTCTCTGAGAGTAAGGCAGTCTTGAAGAGAAGACAAAAACAATTGGTTTCACTTCTTGAAATATTGCCAGAGGATGAATGGGATACTCCTAACTTGTTACATTTATGTGAGAGGGTTCAGTTTCAACAGGTGGGACACTCCGCTTAGTGAAGTACTTCACATTTTCCTTTTGTTTCCTTTTTCTACTCTCTTTATATTTTCAATATAATACTTTATATAGCAGATACTTATTTATTTAGGTTTGCGGCTTAATTCATTCTATCAGACATCAGTATCTTGCCGCTTTGGACAGCTATATAAAAGATATGGATGAACCAATTCATGCCTTTTCATT
This sequence comes from Cuscuta campestris, assembly GCA_900332095.2. Classification (NCBI taxonomy): domain Eukaryota; kingdom Viridiplantae; phylum Streptophyta; class Magnoliopsida; order Solanales; family Convolvulaceae; genus Cuscuta; species Cuscuta campestris. Next base: position 1,524,176 of record OOIL02005600.1, read on the forward strand.
TATTCATGACATGCTGCATCAAGTGGGAAACAGAGATTCTGATGCTTTCCGCTCTGCAGTATTATCTCGAATTCCTGATCTTGTCAAACTAAGCAGGTAATACCTTTAAAATTCATGGACATCCATACAGCCATTGGTTTGTGCATTGTGTGCAAACTTGACTACTTGTCAATGTCATTTTTTTAAATTATGAAAATTATTCATGATCTGCAGGGAGGCAACTTTCTTCTTGGTTGTTAGCCATTTTGAAGAGAAGTTTGAATACATTTTGTCCATGTTACGTTCTCATCCAGAAAGTCTCTTCCTTTACTTAAAGACACTCTTTGAGATTCAATCTAGCAAAACCCTCAATTTTTCTTCAATAAGAAACGATAATGTTCTAGAATTTCCTTGTCAGAACAAGGGAACACATCAGTCAGAAAAGATTCAAACCTATCTGGAAGCACTGTCTACATGTCCAAAAGTAATGCAAGACTATCCATTTCTTATGACTGATGAAATGACAGAGTTATATCTTGAGGTGATTTCTCGATTATTCATGCTGCTTTTCACCCCTCTCTGACTGTTTAAATCATGACACTAAGTTGACATATGTAATATTAGCATACTGCAGTTCAAATCATTATCTGTTCTTTGATTTCCTGAATATTTTGTGATGCCTATATTCGGATTAGGAAACATTGGGAACTATGGAATTACCTGGTTTCTCAAATCTTTAAATCAGGTTCATCAAATGCCTACAATGCGCCACTGCTTTTGGCCAATTCACAAGAATTGGGCGCATTCCCGCCATTCCGAACACCATTACTATTTACTAGTAATCCAATTCACAACAAATCGATTTTGATCAACAAATCAATCCAAATGTGGCCTTAATGGAAAATACTCCCTCTGTTCCTATATAGCATTCCTGATTTGGTTTGTGACAGAAAAAAAACTATATATTTAAAAACTACATCAAAACTGTGGCTTGACTATTTTATTTTGTCAAATGATTCCTGAAAATATGCAAGGAAAAAAGATGATGTGATTCAACTATGTGAATAAAGTTTATAAACACTAATATGGATCAGGGGGAGTATTTCATGAAAGTGCTACATTTTTGTAAATATAAACCAACTAATCTCATCTAAATGAAAAACCTCGTTTCGATTGCTATATACAATAATAGCAACAACAACAAAACTATAATCCCAACGTTGTTGGGGTTTAAGGGTGAAGATGTAGCAACCTTACCCCTGCAAAAGAACAAAGAGGGGGTTTTTTTTTTTTTTAATGTTTGAGCCTTGATGCATTGCTGCATTTACTAACCAAAACTTCATAGAAAGTAAGAAGCAAGGGACATTTAATGTATCAGTATGATTTAGTCCATTTTTTTTACCAGCAGCTAGCACATTTTCAAAATGATTCTTTTAGCTCCATTGTCAATGGGTGCACTTGTTTAGATTGTTAAATAAAAAAATATATTTTAGGAGATCTAATGTATACATCAGGTTCTCACTTTCACTTGCAATATCCTGCTGCACTTGCCATGAGTCTTGAAAACCACCACAGCCCATGCTGTGTTTAGCATTGCATTTTGTCATCATCTGCAATGATCTACTATTTGCACTCATAATGTTTTACAATATTAATTATTGCTAGCAAAAATATCAAGTACAACTCTTTGTAATGAAGAACCTACGCTATTGCCTGGGCACTGTTGATGTTAAAACTCTCTATAAATAGCTTAATTGTTTCCTCCTGCCCCCAACGAGCTTCTACTCAAAATCTAATTTTGTATTGGTGCAAAAATTCTGCAGCTTTTGTGTGAGTATGAACGCAATTCAGTTTGCAAATTCTTGGAGAGTCTTGAAAGCTATAGGGTGGAACATTGTTTACGCTTGTGCCTGGAACATGGAATTAGAGATGCAGCTGCTTTCTTGTTTGAAAGGGTTGGTGACATAGGAAGTGCACTTTCCCTCTTACTTGACAGCCTTGATGAAAAGTTCATCACACTTGATGCTTCTATTGAAGAGGAGCTTTGTGATGCCCAGTTGAAGCATTTTAATCAAATGTTAGAGACAAAAGAGGTATGCTTTCTCCAAGGCACCCTTTTCTTCATAAGAGGCCTCAGTGATAAAGACATTTCTCATGATTGTTCTCTGGACTTGATTGGTATTAAACTCACAGGTCAATGACATACTTGAAATGGTGCGCAACTGTATCTTGATGTGCCAACGAAATAGCCCCAGACTTGATCCTGTTGAATCTGAAGGCCTGTGGTTTGAGTTGCTTGTTTCGTAAGTTCTCACTTTTAATAAAGTTATAATCCGTTTGTCATGCTGTTACGGATCTAGGGTATAATCTTAAATTAGTTCTAATAATAATAACAATTAGTTTCCTACTATTATCAGCATCCTATTATTGATAGGAATATAAATAGTTTCTTATCAGTAGTCTTATTCTATTCTAGTTAAAAGAATAAATAAGGATTCATGTTGTCTTTTGTGAGGCTCTGCTTATTTAAACTCTCACAATTATTAATAAATTATCACCATTGAAGTAATTAAACAATTCTTCAAAGTTAGCCACGGGCGATAGGATCTGAAGTCATTCTTCTTCTAGCCACGGACAAGAGAAGGTTTCTTCATCTATCCCAGGGATCTCTTCGGATCTCTAAAAAATAAAGAAGGATATTATATCCTGGATATGGTGCATTCACGTTCTTTGAGGTGGGAATGCATATTCATGTGTAGCACATGCATGCCAACTACTTTCTCGTTTGCAAAACAAATGTTGGTTAAAATGCCTTTAAAAAGTTCACTTTAGGAATTCAAGAAAAAAGGTACCTTAACCTTCACCATATCTTAAATTAGGACATATTTGTCTTTTTGTGGTCTTTTTTCACTTGTATGCTACGTTATAAAATGAAAGGTGGTTTGGGACAGAGTAAGGAAGAAGGTTTAAAAAGGTGGACCCAAATATTGGTGTGCTTGCGAAGTGCATCAATTTTCTTAGTTTCAACATGCATGTAACCTTAAGTTCAGTGGCCTTGCTTTGGAAATGTACGGTTTATTTTTTATTCTTCACATAAGATAATACTAATATACTTTTGAACACATCTTTTCAACTGACTAGCACACTGGTTGGACTCGTGCCTAGTCAATGCAACATTTACTAACCTTTATATGAATTCTTTTTACTGTCTTATGACTCCTCCCAAGTTGGAAATCAAATTATGCCTTTCGTTGTTAACATTGTTTATTGATGATCACACCAGCTTATTTTTCCATTTCTTTGGTTACGAAAAAATTCTTTTTCAGGGTTACTTATATTTTCTCCCTGTAACAGGTTCTGTGAACCTTTAATGGAACCATATAGTGGAAATATAAAGGACCAAGGGGCTTGCAGGATCAAGTGGAAAGTCTCTCAGTCTCATAAGAATGCAGAAGTTCTGAGGAAATTGCTCTCCTTCTTTATTAAAGAGATTGCTGAGGGAATGATCGGATATGTCCGCCTACCAACTATCATGCTAAAACTGCTTTCTGAAAATGGTAGCCAGGAATTCGGAGATTTTAAAACCACCATAATGGGGATCCTCGGAACCTTCGATTTTGAAAAAAGAATTTTGGTTTGTTTTCCTGTCTGTTGTCATTTTCCCATTAATTTATTCAATTATACTACAATGCAATACAACAACAAATTCAGTAAGATCCCAAAATAGTAGGGTCTGGGGAGGTTGTGCCTATGCAGACTTTACCCCTACTTAGAAGTAGAGAGAAAGTTTCTAAGAGGTTTTGGGCTAAACATAGAAGAACATACAAAGTAAACACCGAAGCACACATGCACGAGCTACAGACTTATACTACACTGCAATATGCCAGTGTTAACTATAAACCTGCCGTTGCATTAATTGATATCTTAGTCCACTTCCATTTGAAAAAGAGAAATAATTCAGTTCGTTCCATTCGTTATAACATTCCAAATACTGTTTTCCATTTCAGGACACTGCGAAATCCTTGATCGAGGATGATACGTATTATACCATGAGCTTACTGAAGAGGGGGGCTGTTCATGGCTATGTCCCTCGGAGCCTTGAGTGCTGTGCGTGCAATTTTCTTCTATCCAGAACTTCTTCTAGTGTTCAAATTTTCCGCTGTGGTCACGCAATGCACCTGCATTGTGAACTTCCAGATAACGGCGAACCCTCTAAAGTTTCATCTGTTGGATGCCCAGTTTGTGTGCCTAGAAAGAGTTCTCACAGGTCAAGAAGTAAATCGATGTTCTCAGAGAATGGATTGGTGAGCAAGACTTCAAGATCTCAGCAAGGACATGGGATAAATGCATTGCACCCATATGAAAATGATTTTCTTGACATCTCCTCTGGTCCCCATCCAGTTTCAAGGGTACTCTCAAATTCTATTTTCTTCTGTTACGCTATGTTTGGTTCAAGGAATTTAGACAGGAAAAGAAAAGAAAGTGGGTTTTTATCATTTTCCAGACCAAAATGGGACGGATTTATTTTTTCTCCTTTTAGTACGTTTTGCCTTCTCATTTTCTTTTCCTCTCTGACCAAACAAGAAAAAAAATTCCATCTCATTTTCTTTTCTTTTCCCTTTCAAAGTCGTTGAACCAAACATAGTGCCATTTGTTCTGCACTCCAACTCACGAGATCACAAAACCGATTGTAACAGTTTGAGGTCTTGAGTAAGCTTCAGAAAGACCAGAGGCCGTCACATATAGAAGAAATGCCTAATCTGAGACTAGCACCGCCTGCTCTTTACCACGAAAAGGTAAACAAAAGGATAGACTTCCACACCGGGGAAAGCTCATCGAATGTGGAGAAACCAAACAAGTTCACGGACAAAAAATTGAAGGGATCTGCGATAAGGTTCCCCTTGAAATCAAATATATTCGGTAAGCTGTAAGCTGTACGTTATGGTTCCAATATATACGCCTATCCCAAAACATACAACATTTTCCTTTTCGGCTTGTCCCAAAATAGAAGTCCATTTCCTTCTTTTTTGGGGCAAGGAATATGTGTGACCATCATTATTTCTCTTTCATATCAATTGCAACCACAATTTTTTACTTTTCAACATTTTTTCTGAATCTCTGTTCTTGTTCAGTTGTGTGTGTTTGACTACTTTATGTCTAAAGCAAATATAAATTTATTTCCAGGCAAAGGGAAGAGTTTAAAGCGATGATCTACCAGATTTTGCAAAATGCAAAAGGGTCTTTTAGTCCTGGAGACAGGTAGCTGATGAAGATGGAAATATACAGAATGCAAGGACAATATTTCCTTCTGGGATAAAAACAAAGAGTAAATTCCACAAATAGCCATATATCATTAAAGATATTCCACATTTCATCTACTATATGAAATTCAATCAGGTCCATTTAAATTATAGACAACAACAACAACAACAACCCAGTTGGATCCCACTACAGTAGGGTCTGGGATTTAAATTATAGACATTAAATACTCCGTATGAATTAAGGTCTTTAAAAATTTGGAACATTACTAATTCTAGTCCTTTGTTATAGTGTATGATTTTGATGGGAATGGACAATAATTGGCAATGCTCACAATTAACACAAACCTCCAATGGAACTTCAATAATAGTCAACTCAATGTGGAATGTTTCTAAATATAGATGATTATTTGTGAATTTTATTGTGGAAGAGGGGTTTCTTTCTCTTTATTTATTTGTAGGGGTTTTCTTTCTCTATTTATTTCTATATGTAAATAGCTCAAAAGATATATTTTATGGTTTTTGTTTTTATCAGCCGGACAGACCAAATGTACAACCATTATTTGCCTTTATGCATGTAGAAAGAGCTATTTTGATAAAGCATGATTTTGTTGTGGAGAAGTAGATCTAGACATTGAGGCTGCTCTTGGCAATGAAATTAATTAGGCTCCGGTTGGTACACGAAATTCAAACTATGAAATTAGAATGAAGGATACCAATTCTAATTCTGCTGTTTGATAGCACAAAAATATGTGGATTTGGAATTGGTAATGCCAAAAAAGAACTGGAATTGGAGAATTCAATTCCATCCAAATTAATTCCATAGAAATTCAACTGTCAATTCAATTCTAATACTGTTGATTTCGTCTACCAAGAGGACCCTTACAGTATTTCAATATATTAATACGAGGCGGTTCATGTGACATTGAACACAATGTCAAAGAATGATTCAAGGCTCCTACGATTTTTCTTTTGAAAAATTGATAGTTCTTATTCCCTTAACTCCTCTCTTAATCCTCTGAATGTTCCCAACGCTTTCCTCTCCTTTCATCGATTGGAAGGGGAGGAGGGGGTTGCAAGGGGCTTGGTAGCGTAAGAATAATCAATTTTTAAACGACGACTGCAGGAGTCGTGGGTCAACATATAACATTAATGTTCCATGTCACATGAACCGGATCGATATTAATACTCAATGCAGTTTTTATGTTATTGTATCAAGAAAAATTTCATTTGTAGGTGACAACCCCTATTAGACATCTTGAACCCTTTTTCCATCTTAGGGAAATGCTAGTCACAAACAAAAAGGTTAAAATTTTTTATAAAAATTCAAAAATGTAAATTTATTATGTTTTGTGATTTTATTAGACCTATCTTTCAAAAAACATGTAATAGGATTACAATTTTTGTGTAATTGATAATTAAAATTATTGAATTTAACTAAAAAAGATAAAATTAGAGGTAATATATATTGTATAATTGGTTGTATTTTTTCTCATACTCGTAAATGTATACTCTATATAAATGTAATGATCATTATGTAATTTTCAATTTAACATACCTAAAATTTACAATGTATGTAGAGCATATTTTAAATGGGGGGAGGAGGGTCGGGGGTAGGAATCGTCAATATTACGAACGAAGTACCGTAACGGCTCAGGTCATCTCATGACATGAGGTTCCAATGTCATGAAAATCCTTCCATTTTGAATAAGTACTAAAATAATAAATGTGCAAAATAAGTACTCTGTATTTGTTACTCAGAAATTAGTATTCACGTTGATATATAAGAATTCCAAACTAGAGTAGTACGCAGCACTATATTTGTTTTTGAGTTGTGCTAGGGAGAAACAAAAAATTTGATACTCCGTATCATTTTGGCATTAAGTTTCCTACGATCACACACAAATTAGAACGGTCTATGTGCACATAACACATACCGTTATTGTCTTTGTATGTCAGTGAAAAATTTTGTGTCAAAATAGTATCAAACTCATTGTGTTTTCCTGACATTTTTATTTGTTTTTGTTCCAAAAAAAAAATCAAAAATTTTAGAGTTTAATGCTATTTTAACACAGTGGTCCCGTTTCGCATCAGCGTTAGAGATTAGCGTTAGCGTTTTGAAAAAGCTATCCGACGGTAGCTTTTAGCGTTAGTGTTTTCAGAATTAATCTGCACCATTAAAATTTTATCTAAAACGCTAACGCTAATTGAAAACGCTGTTACCAAACAGAGCCAGTTTCTTATTATGCAGAAATCATTATTGTTTGTTTATAGGGGACGATTCTCATGACATTGCCCGACAATGTCATGGGATGACCCGGGGGAGCTCTGGTACCCCATTCGTAAAATTGACGGTTCTTACCCTCCTAACATCCTTGAAACCCCCCATCCTGCCCTGACCAGAAAACACACTCATCCCCTTCAATTGCACCCTACAAGTTTATTTTGACTTTGGAGTCAATTTTGATTCGAAAGTCAAAATTAATTTGTGAGGTGTAACTGAAAGCGGTGAGTGTGTTCGGGTCGGGCGGGGTGGAGAGATTTACCGGGAGTTTTATGATAGCAAGAATCTTTAATTTTAGAAACAGAGCACCGAAAGGCTTCCAAATCTACTCATGGGAGATACAGGTTCCCCCATGAACATAGCTGCTACAGGAGGAGTATTCCAATATTATGGGAGATACAGGTTCCCCCCATGAACATAGCTGCTACAGGAGGAGTATTATTTATTAGAAAAACGCTAGGGGTACACCATTTGAGATACCCCATTTGTACCCCCTCCATCTCCACCACACAAAAGCAAGAGAGGAAAAAAAATTTAAAAATGAAAAAAGAAATGAAGAGTTAAAATTGATGGTGTATAAATGGGGTACCCCAAATGGTATACCTCTAGCATTCCTCTATTTATTAACAGGACCATGCTAGGGTGCCATCACATGGGTGCTACCATGGGTGCACCCATGCTTCACACAGACGATAATTGTCTGTGTTGCACAGACGATTATCGTCTGTATTTGTCTGTGTGAAGCATGAGTACACCCATGGTAACTCACATGTGGTGGCACCCTAGCATTTTCCTTGTTAACAAAGGTGGGTGAAGTTGTGGCAACTCCCAGCGCCTTAGGCGGTTATTCCCAGTTCCCACCCACACCGATTTTACATTTTTTAGCATTTAATTTCCCCATTTTTTTCTTTCTTTCTTGATTTTCTTTTTCGTTGTTCTTCGTGTTCTCCGTCGTCCTTTCGATCCATCTTCTTCTTCTTCCACCGCATTGCTATATTATACCATTTCCATTTTCCTCTTTTTCTCCGTTCAATCTTCATCCATTCATTCATACCCTCTCTCTCTCTCTCTCTCTTGAAGAAGAAGAAAAGAGGAAAAATGGCGTCTTCCATTTCTCTGGCCAAATTCTCCCATCCTCTCGTGCCCCTCAACTCCTCCGCAAGATCTGCCGACAGGCCCCTCTTCTCCGATCCCCTTTTTTCCTCCGCCGCCTCTCTTCTCGCCGCCTCTTCCTCCGCCAAGCTTCCCAAGCTCGCCGCCTCCAGATCCACCCGTCTCCGCGCCGTCTCCAATGTCGCCAAGGAAACCAACCTCAATTCCGCCCCTTCCCCCTCCAATTTGGTATTTTTCTCACCCCCTCCTTTTCCTTTCTACTTGGTTTTTCTGTATGTATTCTTTGAGTAATTTAAGCAAGGATTGTTTGTTTTTTTAAGCTTAATTTTTCAAATTTCCCCTGAAATTTCTTTGGGTATTTTTATTTGGAGAAAAGATCAATTTTTTTTAGCATGGTGATTAGTTGGATGTTTATGGATTTATTCTTTGATTCATTTATTGTGTTTTTCAAATTACAAGTTACATTGCTCTCCTTTAATTTCTCTACATTTTCTACTACTGTAAGTACAAATATGGGCATTTTCAGCTGCCAAAATGGTAAATGCTTGAGAGTAATTAGTTGACTTTGTGCAGCTGATTACCAATCAAGAAGGTTTGGTGTTGTTTGAGGATATGGTTCTGGGGAGGGCCTTCGAGGACATGTGTGCTCAGATGTACTACTGGGGCAAGATGTTTGGTTTTGTGCACTTGTACAACGGCCAGGAAGCTGTTTCCACTGGTTTCATCAAGCTCCTAAAGAAGGAAGACTGCGTGGTGAGCACGTACCGCGATCATGTCCATGCTTTGAGCAAGGGTGTTCCTGCCCGCCAAGTGATGAGCGAGCTCTTTGGAAAGACCACCGGCTGTTGCAGAGGCCAGGGTGGGTCAATGCACATGTTCTCCAAGGAACACAATGTCCTTGGTGGGTTCGCTTTCATAGGAGAGGGCATTCCGGTCGCCACGGGGGCAGCTTTCTCTTCAAAGTATAGGAGAGAGGTTTACAAGGACGAGAGCTGCGATCATGTGACTCTCGCCTTTTTCGGGGACGGGACTTGCAACAATGGCCAGTTCTATGAGTGCTTGAACATGGCTGCGCTGTGGAAACTGCCCATCGTCTTTGTTGTCGAGAACAATCTGTGGGCCATTGGTATGTCCCACTTGAGGGCTACTTCTGACCCGGAGATTTGGAAGAAGGGTCCCGCGTTCGGCATGCCTGGCGTTCACGTAGATGGAATGGATGTGCTGAAGGTGAGGGAGGTGGCTGAGGAGGCCATCGGCAGAGCTAGGAGGGGCGAAGGTCCTACTCTGGTTGAGTGTGAGACTTACAGGTTCAGGGGACATTCTTTGGCCGACCCCGATGAGCTTCGCGACCCAAGTAAGGATTCTTATGCTCTCGCATTTTTAGATCAGCCCATCACTTCATTATGAAATTTGCTCTCTTTTAATCTGTGGTTTACTCATTTCTGTTACCACGTGTTGTGTCTTACGTTGTTTCACTATCTTATGACCTGAAATCTTTCCCGAAACGTATCACGCTTAAGGTAAAAGCTCATACTTTATGTCAAAAAACTATCCCTTATGGAGTTGTTTGGTTTATATTGAATTTGTAAAGTATAAGCCATTTTAAACCTCATAGACATGTGGTCACAAATGGCATTAGAAAAAGATTTTGGGACGGACCAAAATGCAAAAATGAGTAGAAAAAAGCGGGGGATGGATGCGATACTCTTTAGCTTTTTCAGACTTGTTTTTGGCTACTGCACAATGGCAAAGAATTTATGTGTGTTGCACACAAAAGCTGATTCTGGCTATTTCTATTGTAACTTAGAGGGTGTTTGGCAGTGTGCTGCTTTTAATAATTTAGCTTCTGCTTTGAGTGGAAGTAGTTTTACTCTGTTTGGCATGTCAGCTTCTGCTTTTCACCACCACTATTTTGTACATATAACACCTCATGTTTCGGAGAAGCAGGGATGATGTGCTTATGCATTCAGCTTTTGTGGAAATCACTTTATCCTTAAGTTAATCACTCTCAAACACCCTCTTACTTCTTCAAACAGGCGTTCGGAAGAGGCTCAAAAAACAGAGCTTTTCTGAAACCGTATATCGCATTTATCTATTTTTGAAAATACTTTTGGTTTTCTTTCCTCATTCCTTTCCCTATTTGTATGAAAATGTGAAGAGATATGACTCCCATGTTTTGCTTCCAACTTCCAATCCATTGTAACAACATGGTTAAATGTGGAAGCACAGGTGAGAAGAGCCACTATGCGACGCGGGATCCCATCACGGCGTTGAAGAAGTACTTGTTGGAAAACAGTCTGGCGACGGAGGCAGAGCTGAAAGGGATCGAGAAGAGGATAGAGGAGGAGGTGGAAGAGGCCGTGGAGTTTGCGGACAAGAGCCCGGTCCCGGCCCGTACCCAGCTTCTTGAAAACGTGTTTGCCGATCCCCGCGGGTTCGGGATCGGACCGGACGGGCGGTACAGATGTGAGGATCCCAAGTTCACAGAGGGCACTGCTCAAGTTTGAATAATCAAATGAATCAAACTCTTCTTGTGGTGCCATCCAGTTTCATCATCATCATCATCCTCTTCCATCATTTATATAGATAGATAGCAGCATATTTTGGGTTGTTTTTTTTTTTTAATTTATGAATGAATGGGTACTCATAATATACCTTCAAAAACAGTGTTTCATTATTATAATGTCTTTAAAAATATTTCCCTAGCTCTAAAGTATTGCTCCTGTTTAATTTTTTTTTTCAAAAGAAAATAAAAGTTTTGATTAAAGGCTTTGCATTGTTTGGCAAATTTCTGGAGCATAATGGATATTTGGTTGATCCCAGGTTTATAGGTTGATGGATTTGTTAAAAATGTCACCTAGTAAATGTTCATATTCAATTGGCGTAGTGTTCATTTTGAAGCATTATATTGTTTCTTTTTATAGATTTGTTCATTGCCATTATAATATTCATTTACGGATATTATAATGTTTTTTCTGAAACAACGTGGTGTTTATTCAAAACCTAGTTGGTGTAATGTTCATTCTCAAACTACTAGTGTTCATTCAGAAACAATGTAGTGTTTATTTTTAAATAATATAATATTTATTTTTGAAATACTCTCTCCGTTCATCAAAACTTTTCCTCTTTCATTTTTTCTTTTTCACTAAAATGCTCACATTTAAAAAAAAACCAATTTTACTATTATTTTTTCTTATCTTATATTACTGTTATTTTAATATCACATCTTATTTTTATTTATTACATCAAGAGCAAAATTGAAAAGAAAACTATAAATATATATATTTTTATTTCTTCCATTAGTCAAAATATAAACCGTTTTGATGAACGAAAAAGAGTATTTTTAATTATAAATTTATCATAATGTACAGTACATCCCGTAGTACCAAAAAATATGCCCACTTGAACATTTTTAAAATTGAGACAGGGTACAAAAATTGGAAATCGCTCATTGACAAAACAATATAATGATGTCATATCTTATTTTATGAAGTTTTTTATGAAATTTTTTAATATGTATTTTTTTTCAATTTCACCCAATATCCAAATAAAGTGGATGAGGTGGAAAATGAAATAATTATTCCACAGCCCTCATATTTAGAACTCCACAAATGATTATTTAAGAACAAAAAAAAAAGTTAAAAAAAAACACCATCAAGTTTAAGAGATTACATAGCAGAGTAGTGGTGGTGCTGTAACTTATTTCCCGGTCCGGCGGGGGCATGAATGTAATTTACTACTTGGAGAACTCGAGGACCCAGAAGTTGGACGCGGAGGCGGCCAAGGTGAGGGCTCTGAACCCGGCGGCGGCCGCCAGGGCTCGGAACTCCTGCTCCGACCGCTCTTTGCCGCCCGGGTTTTGAGCCATCATGATGAGGTCGGACTGGGTGACCCCGATCACGGACGGGCTGCCCTCCGGTTTCGCCGGAAGAATGCCCTCCACCGCGATCACCCTCCCCCCCTCCGCCGGGAGTGCGTCGTAGCACCTCTTCAGTAGCTTCACGCAGTGCTCGTCGCTCCAATCATGGAGGATCCACTGCATCAAAATAGAAATCACCTTAAATAGGACTAAAACATAGAGAAAAGTACCAAAATAAGATTTTCATGTTTTTTTCCTACAATAAGACTTTGCATTGCATAGTATTTTTTAGTATTATATGTTCTATCTAATGCTGGACTTAGACCGGCTATTAGTATTAAGATCTATGTTTCGCATCTTGGTCACGCTAGTCAAAATCAATTGGCAAAAAGTCAACGTTTACGCGAATTACTTAAACAATCACAGTCTGTTTCTCTTACGACCGCAGAGTAGATAATAACTACTCTGCAATTATGCTGAAATAAATGGTTATTTTGATCCATTAGAACTTGGGTAGTTTGGTGGATTTCTTCGCGAGTTATCTAATTATGACATTATTGACACTATAAGTACTCTTTTGAAATAAAAATATGAAAGTTTTATTCTGATTCTTTCACGAGTTTTATTCCTATTTTAGTCATTCACTTTTACGTACAACTACCTCTTTAAATTTGAAGAATCAATCTAAACCATCTCAAAAAGAAACAAAGAAAAAAAAGACTAAAGCTTATAATTATTGTAGTGGAAATTTGAAAAGAGTTTTGGAAGGGGGTACCTTCATAAATATAGCATCTCCTTTGGGAACACTTTCAAACATGTCTCCACCAACATGTTCCACGCCTGAAGATATATATACATATATATCCATATTCATTAAAACTAGTAAGGGTAATTTATTTAAATAATACTAAAACATAATAACTTTTCCTAAATAGCATTATATGTAGTTTTTTTTTCTAATGTAGCACTTTTAGTCATTATCTATTAGTCATTATTCAAGTAAGTGTTTGCCATCACTAGGGGTGTATACGAATCGAATCGAAGCAAATATATCACTATTCGATTCGTATTCGATTAAAGTGATATGTATTCGAATTCGGATTCGTTTATAATTCGAATTTTAAAAAACATTCGTATTCGATTCGATAGATATTTGACGTATTTGAATTCGTATTCGAATTCAAAAATATTAGTAATTTTTTTCTCAAAACAGATTTCTTAAAGACATTAAATTATTATTTTATAATAATGTAAAATGCAGTAAAAATATGTTAGCATATACTCCCTCCATCCCAGAGTATTTGTGCACTTTCATTTTTACACATCATCCAATGCACTTCTCTAATCCATTTTATCTTATAATTTGTATATTAAAAAAATATAGAAATTATATATTAATAATCTATATGTTAAGAAAAATCAAACAAGATCACACATGACTATATTTAGGATTACACATTGAGAGAATTTGATGAGTCAAAGTGCTTAGATGAACAGTTCCAAAAGTCAAAAGTGGACGAATATAGCGGGACAGAGGTAGTATATAAATTTATTTATAAATTATAACATTCGAATATATATAAATTTATATGTACAAAAAATTTAATATATTAAAATAAGTTAAAATATGTACACAAATATTTAATATGTTAGAATATATATAAATTTATTTATAAATTATAAAACTCGAATAATTCGAATAATAAACGAATCGAATCTATTAATATTTTTATTCGAATTCGAAAATAATTCGAATCTAAAATATGATTTGTATTCGGATTCGAATTCGAATATAGCGAATACGAATCATCCTTTTCGAATACGAATCACGAATCGAATACATTTTATTTGATTTGTATGCACCCCTAGCCATCACTAGACATTATTCCTCATTTTGAACATTATTAAGTGCTATTTAGAGAATAAAATAATTTAAGTGCTATTTAGTGAAATGACTTAAGTTTTAGTGTTATTTAGTGCAAACATTTCAATTTTAGTAATTATATTTGTACTCATTTAAAGAGTAGCCAAAAGTTTGAGTTTTTTGTTGAAAAGATTTTTAACATAATATTAGAGTCTTGTTGACAAAGGTCAAAAGTTCAAACTTAAACAACATAATCCAATTTTTTAAAAAAATTAAAGTAAGAGTAAAATATTAGAAATATACTAAAATAGGAATTCCATGTTTATCTTCCCGAAATAGGAGTTAAAATGTATTTACATTACCAATCAGGATCATGTACATATGTTTTAGTATGATATTGTGACATTATTCACATTATAAGACCTATTTTTAGATAAAAATATATGTCTAAATTTGTGTTTTTTCTACGGTTTGCTCAGATTTTAATCGATCTTTCTACCAAAAAATGTAGTACACCAAACTTTTCTTATTTTAGTATTTCATATATAATGTCGCTTTCTGTCTTGTTTAAAGACAGGATAAAGTTACTTGTACCCCAAGGGTTTGTACCCTATTTTGTACACCGCAGGTGTGCATCAACATTTTGTGTTGGGTTAATGCTAATTTTTGTCAACGCACCAACACTTTGTATCAATGCGAACCATCAAAATGTTGTGTATACCTTTGGTGTAAGTTTCAGGTACAAATTTTGGTATAAATGTAGCATGGTCCTTAAACAAATTTTATCAATACATACAATACTTTTTACTTTTCAATATTTTTACTCCGTGAAACTCAAATCGTAAAATATTTTATGAGACGGGAGGAGTATACCATACCAGGATAGGGCGGGGCGTGTTTAATAACATGGGGCAAATCGAAGTTGATGGCCTTGATGCGAGGATACTTGGCACTGATGATGCTGAGGCTGACGCCGAGTCCGCCTCCGACGTCGACCAAGGTGCCGACGCCCTCGAAGCCGTTGTAGCGGCGGAGGATGCCGCCCATCACCAGGGTTGTGTGGTTGAGCATGGCCTTGTTGAAGACCTCATTGAACCTGGGGTCCTTACCCGGGTACTCGAACGCGTGCATTCCATACACCCTGTTGAAGGGAACTCCCCCTTCTAGAATTGCTCCTTTCAATTCATACCTGCATATCACATACTATGTAATTACTACTACGTCTTTCAAAAATTGATTCGACTTGTTTTTAAACCGAGACTCGACCTGAAAATATTGAATTTTGAATAAAAGTTTTTTTTGTAAAAATTACTCATTTTACAAGAACCAGATACATATTTAATCCTTTATTTTATTCGGTGTGATTCTCATGACATTAGAACCCCATGTCATGAGATGACCCGGAGGCGATCCGGTGCTCCGTTCGTAAAATTGACGGTTCCTACCCCCTAACCCTCCCGGTAAAACCCCCCATCCCGCCTCGATCTGAACACACCCTCCCACCCCTTCAATTGCACCCTACAAGTTAATTTTAACTTTGGAGTCTGGGCAAGGTGTGTTCGGGTGCTCCCGAACACACCCCCACCCCCATGTTCAATGAGGTCTTCAACAAGGCGATGCTCCACCATATAACCCTGGTGATGGGGTGCAATTAAAGGTGGGTGTGGGGGTGTGTTTGAGTCGGGGCGGTGTGAGGGTTGAGGGGGTAGGAACCGTCAATTTTACGGACAGAACACCGGAGCGCCCCGGGTCATCTCATGATATTGCCAGGCAATATCATGGGAACCATCGCGTATTTTATTATTGAGTACTCTCACCGTCCCAAATCGCAACAGGTTTTGCACTTTGCACAAAACAAAGCAACATTTAAACAATATCTAAAACTGACATATTTATGTAGACTGGGTTTCTTTGGGAACTTTTATCAAACAGGTTGTGAGCAACCTTAATAAGAAGAAATATATGAAACTAATATAAATTGGAGAACTCAGGAAATCAACAGAGGAATCAGAGAAGAACTTAATGATATATTATTCCATAGGAAAGCCAATTTATAGGCCATACATGAAAGAAACTATATCTGCTAAAAAGAAGGAAATCCATAGAAGTGTACAGCTACTTCCTAAAGAATAGGACAACAAACTTGATTAATACGGAGTACTAAAAATACTGAGTCAATACTAGACTTATTCAGCATTGGACTTATTCAACATTACTTATTCTTCAACAATTTAAACCAAAGTAAAGCGTTCTACAAAACAAGATATGACAAGAATATTTTATTTTTATTAAATAATACATGAAAACATGCAAATAAACAAATACTCCGTATTCTTTTTGTAAATTTTGAATAGTGAAATGTGAATATTTTTTTAGGACATAGAAAACATTATTTTTGGTTGCTTTTGGTCTCGTAAATAAACAAAAAAAAAGCACCATTTGGGGACTTTTTGTACCAAATTTTACTCGCCACATCAATGAGTTGGGACTTGGGACACACTTGGGGGTATTTTAGGCATGGAGAGAATTCGTGAAGTTTCATCAGAAAGGTATGGTTAATTTGGTGAAAGGTTTTCCTAGTAGCTCTAGCAATGTTAGTTATTCCCTCCGTCCCTAAGTATTTGTCTACTTTTGATTTCTTTCATTCAAAATTGATAAACTTTAATCTCAAATTAAATAAGAATGATATTAGATATTAATACAAAAATAGTTTTATTAGATTTATTATATCAAATATTTTCAAAATATTATTTAATCTAATTAATATGCATTATATATTTAACTTAATTTTTAGTTAAATGTTAAAAATAGTTGACCAAAAAAAGTCAAAATTGGACAAATACTCATGAACGGATCGATGTAGTACATCAAAGTGAGTCTAAAAGGAGAATCCAAACAAATAAGGCACACCTAATAAAATCTCTAGGGTAAAATTATTTGTACCCCAATGATTTATACCTCATTTTGTACAGCGCAGGGATGCACCAATATTTTGTGTTGGTGTAATGCTAATTTTTGTTAACGCACCAATACTTTGTGTCAGTGTAAATTTTTGTTAACGCTTATGTCAGTGTGAACCATCAAAACGTTGGTGCATACCTTTAATGTACAAATATGGTACATATTTTGGGGCACATGTATCATGCTCCAAATCTCTATGGTGCGAATTACAAAATCATAATGAGAGTACTAAGATAACTCAATCATCGTCTCTCAGAGGGTAAAAAATGCACCTAAATCGCCAGGTTTAAGGATTCAAAACCTCTTAAACTTGTTTTAAAGAAAAATTAAGTTAGCTAGATTAAAAGTGGAATTTAAAAAAAATACTCTTTCCGTTCTTAAATGATTTACACACTTCACTATTCAAAATCACAGAAATTTTTGTTTATTTGTGTATTTTCATTGAGCATTTGATGAAATAAAATATTTTTGTCAACTTTTGTTATGTAGAACTTCTGATGTATTTTTTAAATATATAAATTTTATTTTTTATTTATATATCAATTTTTAAATAATATTTATTTTGTGTAAAGAGTAAATGATTCACGAGGAAGTATATAGAGGCAGAAGAAATGATGAAAAAAGTGTACGGACCAGCTATTGAGGAAGACTTTGTCTTGGAGCAAAGCTAAGAGGGGTCCCACCGAGGCGCCATCTTCTTTATTGGGCACAAAGTATTTCCCCACCGGCGCCAGCCCATAATGTCGCGTCACATCGCCGGCCCCGCCGCCTTCAACCACCGTGCAACTCAGCACCTGTAAATTTTTTTTTCTTTTTTTATACATTTATACTCCCTCCGTCCCCAATTTGATTACAAATTGCGGGTTACGGAATAAAATTTTCAACTTTTTGAAATTATTTTATTTACAAATTGGTATATCAATAAAATATAAAAATTACATATTAAAAAACTACATCAAAACTTCTACAAAACAAGAGGTGACATGAATATTTTATTTTATCAAATATTTAATGAAATCGCGTAAACAAACAAAAGTTATCGAGAAGAGAGAGAGAAAAATTGTAATCTATTTATAGACAGAGGGAGTATCTTTTTTTAATAGGAGCAGTAACCCCCCCTAGTCTGTACTAGGATATCCACCAATCCAACAACAAAGTTTGATTTCATCTCATTTAAATGGGAGATACTAGGGATACACCAAAGGTGTACTCCATTTGTCCCCCACCCTGCCATAATCACTCATTTGTATTTGATATTTATTACTTTTTTTTTTAATTTTCTTGCCTATTTGAGTGATTACGGAAGGGCTGGGGGACAAATGGAGTACACTTTTTTTAATTTTTAATTTTTAAATTTTTAATTTTTAAATTTTTAATTTTTAATTTTTAATTTTGAACCAAAATAAAAAATGTTTGGTTCAAAGAATCCTAGAGAAAAAAAAGAAAAGAAAAAAAAGGAAAAGAAAAGTACGTAGTCCATAAAAAAAACAAAAAACTTTTGGGTAAGAGGAAAAAAAAATGATGTATGAAATGACGAGGAGATGACGATGAAGAAGAAGAAGAGTGGTGATTAATTAATTAGCGCGGACCTTGTAACAGGCAAGGAGGCGGAGCATACGGTCGAGCATGGCGGGGGCATCTTTGTTGGCGGTGGGCAGCTGGGAGGCGATCTGAGCCGGCGAGAGCTGAGCGCCGTCGCCTGCTCCGGCGATGATCCCGAACACGCCAAGTTCCGCCGCCGCGTGCAACACCATCGGCAACACCGCCGACCCCACCAGCTGCGTGGCGTATGCGAAGTGATCTTCTTCTTCTCCCTCTTGCCTTTGGGGTTCCATCCTTTTTGTTTTACTAATTGATGCGCGACGACCATTATTTCGGGCGGTCTTTCTTTATAGATAAAAAAAAAAAAAAAAGTAAAGGTTATATCCCACGGTCTCTTCAAGCACACTCTACAAAATTGTATTTGGACGAATTAAAAGCTCAAAAGCAGAAATATTTTGTAGAAGACAAAAATAGTTAATTTAAATTTTACTTACAAGCACTTTTGAAACTTATTTTAGACCGTAAAAGTCATACTTCCACTCGTCTTAAAAGATTGCCTCCGTTTGATTTTTTTTGTTGAACTGTGGCTTGCATCATTTGATTGTGAATTGGAAAAAAAGTATATTTAGTCATAATATAAATTTAGTAAAATTAGATATACATTAAAATATCAAATTTTTATAATATTTAATTACTTTAAACTATATCTAATTCGTGGTCAAAAGATGTCTCAGTTTGACCAAAAAGTCAAACTATGAAAATTTTTTAAAAAGGAGGGAATAATTTATAAGCAGAGTCAGATTGACAAACATGACAAATAGTTTGATGAAACAAAAGTTCATAAATAATATATATGTATATATGTGTGTGTGTGTAAAAATATATATATATATATATATATATATATATATATATATATATATATATATATATATGTATGTATGTATGTATGTATGTATGTATGTATGTATGTATGTATATGTATATGTATATATATTATGTATATATGTATATATGTGTGTGTGTGTATGTGTGTGTGTGTGTATATATATATAGATATATATATATATATATATATATATATATATATATATATATATATATATATATATATATATATATATATATATATATATATATATATATATATATATATATATATATATATATATATATATATATATATATATATATATATATATATATATATATATATATATATATATATATATA
>OOIL02005600.1:1544332-1664422 GCA_900332095.2 Cuscuta campestris
ATATATATATATATATATATATATATATATGGGATTGACTCCAGTAAAATGATACTTTATGGTGAGATGATATGCTACGGTCAGATGATGCAAAGCTCACCACTGGCCACTGTAAAACTCACCAATGACAACTACAAAGCTCACCAAACTATGAAAAAGTATTTTACATGCAATAAGAAACATCCATATCAAATTTTGCAACTTTTTTTGATGGATTTAAAATTTGGCCAAATATGTGATGGTACCACTAAGAGTTTGAGGCTAAAACTAAAAAAATAATAATTAAGACGTTATTGACAAGTAATTTTGACATTAAAATTTTACAAAGGATTTTACATGCAAATAAAAATATCCATGTCAAATTTGGTAACTTTTTTTGATGAACTTAAAATTTGGCACAAAAATGTAATGGTACCCCTAGAGGTCGCCAAAACTAAAAAATAATAATTTAGAAATTAAAAACGAGTCTTTTTGACATGAAAATTTTACAAAGGATTTTACATGAAAATAAAAACATTCATATCAAATTTGGCAACTTTTTGATGAATTTAAAATTTGGCCAAAAAATAAGACCGTACCCCTAGAGCTTGAGGCTAAAACTAAAAAAATTATTATTTAGATATTATTGACAAGTCTTTTTGACATGAAGCTTTTATAAAGGATTTTACATGCAAATGGAAACATCCATGGTCATTATTACAACATTTTTTTGATAGATTTAAAATTTGGCCAAAAAATGTGCTAGTACCTCTTAGTGCTCGTGGCAAAAACTAAAAAATAATAATTAAGATGTTATTCACAAGTCTTTTTGACATGAGATTTTGGCAAAGTATTAACATGAAAATAGAAACATCCATGTAAAATTTGGCAAGTTTTTTGATGAATTTAAAATTTGGCCAAAACTAAAAAAATTAATAATTAACATGTTATTGTAAAGTCTTTTTGACATGAAACTTTTACAAAGGATTTTACAGGCAAATAGAAACATCTATGTCAAATTTGGAAACTTTTTGATGAATTTAAAATTTGCCCAAAAAATATGATGGTACCCCTTAGAGCTGAGGCCAAAACTAAAAAATTAATAATTAAGACGTTATTGCCAAGTTTTTTGATATGAAACTTTTACAAAAGATTTTACATATAAATAGGAACATTCATGTCAAATTTGGAAACTTTTTTGATGAATTTAAAATTTGGCCAAAAAGTGAGATCGTACCCCTAGAGCTCGAGGCCAAAACGAAAAAAATAATAATTTAGGCATTATTAACAAGTTTTTTTGACATGAAACTTTTAAAAAGGATTTTACATGAAAATAGAAACATTCATATCAAATTTTGCAACTTTTTTGATGAATTTAAAATTTGGCCAAAAAATGTGATGGAACCACTAGGAGCTCGAGGCCAAAACTAAAAAATTAATAAATAAGAAGTTATTGACAAGTCTTTTTCACATGAAACTTTTACAAAGGATTTTACATGAAAATAGAAATATTAATGTCAAATTTGGTAACATTTTTGATAAATTTAAAATTTGGTCAAGAAGTATGATGGTACCCTTAGAGCTCGAGGCCAAAACTAAAAAAAACTAATTTAGACATTATTGACAAGTCTTTTTCACATAAAACTTTTACAAAGGATATATGCAAATAGAAATATCCATGTCAAAGTTTACAACTTTTTTTGATGGATTTAAAATTTGGCCGAAAAATGTGACGGTACCCCTAAGAACTCGAAGCCAAACTAATAATATAATAGTTAAGACATTATTGTCAAGTCTTTTTAACATAAAACTTTTACAAAGAAATTTACAAATAGAAATATGTATGTCAAATTTAGAAACTTTTTTGATTAATTTAAAATTTGGCCAAAAATGTGATGGTACGCTATACAGCTCGAGGCCAAAACTAAAAAAATTAATAACTAAGATGTTATTTCAAGTCATTTTGACATGAAACTTTTCAAAGGATTTTACATACAAATACGAATATTAATATCAATATTGGTAATCTTTTAGTGAATTTTAAAATTTTGCCAAAAAATGTGATCGTACCTCTAAAGCTCGAGGCCAAAATAAAAAAATAATAATTTAGACATTATTGACAAGTCTTTTTGACATTAAACTTTTTTACAAAGAATTTTACATGCAAATAGAACCATTCATGGCAAATTTTACAACTTTTTCATTTGGCCAAAAAATGTGATGGTACCCCTTAGAGCTCAAGGCCAAAAGTAAAAATATCATAATTAAGACGTTATTGACAAGTCTTTTTGGCAGGAAACTTTGACAAAAGATTTTACATGAAAACTTTGCAACTTTTTTGATGGATATAAAATTTAGCCAAAAATGTGATGGTACCCCTTAGAGCTTGAGGCCAAAATTTAAAAAATTAATAATTAAGATGTTATTGTCAAGTCTTTTTGACATGAAACTATTATAAAGGATTTTGAATGCAAATAGGAACATTTATGTCAAATTTTGCAACTTCTTTTGATGAATTTAAAATTTGGCCAAAAAAATGAGATCGTACCCCTAGAACTCGAGGCCAAGACTAAAAAAAATATAATTTTGACGTTATTGACCTATCTTTTTGACATGAAACTTTTACAAAGAATTTTACATGCAAATAGATATATCCATTCCACATTTGGTACCTTGTTTATGAATTTTAAATTTGGTAAAAAATGTGATGGTACCCTAGAGTTGAGGCAAAAAATAAAAATAAAAATAATTTAGACATTATTAACAAGACCTTTTAACTTCAAACTTTTACAAAGGATTTTACATATAAATAGAAACATCCATGTCAAAATTTGGCAGTTTTTGATGGATTTAAAATTTAGCCAAAAAATGTGATGGTACTCCTAAGATTTCGAGGCCAAAACTTAAAAAATAATAATGAAGACGTTAATGACAAGTATTATGAAATTTAACTTTTACAAAAGATTTTACATGCAAATAGAAATATCCATGTCAAATTTAGCAACTGTTTTAATAAATTTAAAATTTGGCCAAAAAATATAATGGTACCCCTAGAGTTTAAGGCCTAAACTGAAAAGTAATAATTTAGAAATATTGATAAGTCTTTTAGACATGAAACTTTTACAAAGGATTTTACATGAAAATAAAAGCATCCATGTCAAATTTGGGAATTTTTTTGATGGATTTAAAATTTGGCCAGAAAATGTGATGGTACCCCTAGGAGCTCGAAACGAGAACTAGAACAATTATAATTAAGACGTTATTGACAAGTCTTTTTGACATAAAACTTTTACAAAGAATTTTACATGAAAATAATAATAACCATGTCAAATTTGACAACTTTTTTAATAAATTTAAAATTTGGCCAAAAAGGATGATGGTACCCCATTGAACTCGAGGCCAAAACTTAAAAAATAATAATTTTGACATTATTTACAAATCCTTTTGACAAAAAATTTTTACAAAGGATTTTACATGCAAAAAGAAACATTCATGTCAAAGTTTGCAACTTTTTTTGATGGATTTAAAATTTGGCCAAAAAATGTGATACTACCTCTAAGAGCTAGAGGCTAAAACAAAAAAATAATAACTAAGACGTTATTGACAAGTCTTTTTGACATGAAACTTTTAAAAAACAATAATAAATGCAAAAAGAAATATCCATGTTAAATTTGACAACTTTTTATGATGAATTTAAAATTTGGCAAAAAAATATGATGGTACCCTAGAGCTCGATACCGAAACTAAAAATAATAATAATTTAGACATTATTGACAAATATTTTTGAAATGGAAATTTTGGAAAGGATTTTACATGCAAATAGACACATCCATGTCAAATTATGCAATTTTTTTGATGAAATCAAAATTTGTCCAAAAATGTGATGGTACTCTAGGAGCTCGATGTCAAAACTAAAAAAAATAATAATTAAGCATTCTTGACAAGTCTTTTGGACATGAAAATTTTACAAAAGATTTTACATCCAAATAGAAACATCCATGTAAAAATTGGAAACTTTTTTGATAAATTTAAAATATGGCCAATAAAGTGAAGGCACCCGTAGAGCTCGAGGTCAAAACTAAAGAAATAATAATTTAGACATTATTAACAAGTCTTTTTAACATGAATTTTTTACAAAGTATTTTACATGCAAATAGAAACATCCATGTCAAATTTGGTATCTTTTTTGATAAATTTAAATTTTGGCCAAAAAATGTCATGGTACCCCTAGTGCTCGAAACCAAAACTAAAAAAAATAATAAATTAGACATTATAAGCATGTATTTTTTGACATAAAACTTTTACAAAGGTTTTTACATGCAAATAGAAATATCAATGTCAAATTTTGCAACTTTTTTTTGAACAAAATGCTCATTTTATTTAAATCAAAATCAGAAACCATTTGTTTACCGACCTCAAACACCAAAACATATAAATTGGTAACTACTATATGCTAATCTGCCCTCATTACTTTTTCCTCCAGTAGGTTTCTATACATTTGCGAATCTGCATATGAATGTCCTCCTCTTGCATCACAGGCTGTGAAGGAATGATTTTGTTTCTTGTCTTCCAGATCCAATAGCATGTATCAGCATAAGCACTTATGCATTCCTTCCTTTTCCTCCCTTTAAGAATCATGAGCCTGTTTTTAATTTCTTCTACACTCTCCCCTTTGATTGTGAAGCCAATTCCTTCTGATATTTTCCCCATCAGTTTGATAGTGAAAGGGCAGTTGCAAAAGAGGTGGTTTTGGTTTTCATCCTCAATTCTGCATAGTGGGCATACTTGGTTTATGTCAATATACCTGCTTAGTCTATCCTTGGTCTTCAATCTTCCTTTACATATTAGCCAAAGTTGGAATTAGTGTTTTGGAGCTGTCAATTTATTCCATATAAAAGGGGTCCAGGATGATTTAGTTTTCTCCCCCAATAGCCATGTGTATCCATCCTCTGTTGTATACTCCTTAGTGATCTCCATATTGACAAACCATTTTCTGTTTTGCACGATTTTCTTCCAATAATAACAGCTATCACCCTTTAGCTTGTAACTCTCCATCTCCATTTTCATATATCGTTCATGTATCCATTTTACCCATAAATTGTCCTTCTTATTCTTGACATCCCACCAGTAATTCTGTATAAACGCTCTGTTACGTTCCAAAGTGTCATATTCCTCAGCCCCAGCCCTCCATATGTTTTAGGCAGACATACCTCCTCCCAATTCACTAAAGGGATCTTGGTGTAGTTAGCTTTGGACCCCCAAAGGAAATTCCTGCAAATGCTCTGCACCTTCCTTCATGACCTTAGAAGATATGATAAAGAGTTGGCTCCAGAAGGTCATAATTCCAAAGAGTACTGTGTTGACTAACTGACACCTTCCTGCATAAGATAGGTGCCTAGTAGCCCAAGTTGATATTTTATTTGTGATGTTACAGACCAACCTATCACATTCTTTTTCCCATATCCTTGAAGCTGATATTGGGCTCCCAAGGTATCTGATGGGGAGGTCTCCCGGGGGGAGGTTTGTTAATCTTAGGAGCTTCCCTTGGGTATCCTTGTCTACTCCTCCAAAAATAATTTGTGACTTGCTGAAATTGATCCCCAGTCCTGTGCCCTTTTGGAAGGTCTCCAGTGTATCCATTATGGCTTTCACAGATTTGTATTCAGCCTTGCATACTATGATTAAATCATCAGCAAAGCAGAGATTTACCACTTTGAGTGATTTACACATTGGGTGGAACGGGAAATCTTTTGTTTTGGCCATTTGCTGGTATTCCATAATTAGAACAAAGAGCAACGGGGATAGTGGATCACCTTGTCTTAACCCTTTCTTTCCTGCAAAATGTCCATGGGTTTCTCCATTCAGGAATACCTAAGAGTTTCGGTGTGTTGTCTGTAGGGGAGAGCGAGAGTGCATGACGAACAGCGTTCCACTGTTTGGGTGTCAGATCCTCAAAATTTGGGAGCGGGGATGGTCCTTTCTCTTCTCCTTGGACTGCGTGGACTTCACCTCGTCCGCCCGTAACGGTCGACCATCCAGCCGCCACGGTCGACCGTCCGCCGCCTCGAGCAGCACCACGACCTCTTCCCCGGCCGTTTCCTCTTCCTCTTCCGGCCTGATCGCGGTACACCCATCCTTCTGGGTACCCAATCAGCTTGTAGCATGCCTCAATATCATGTCCTGTTTTCCCACAATGTGAACACACAAGCTCTTTGACCTCCATCTTGTTCTTTACGGCAAACATGGATGCACCTGCTTCACTGCTTTCTCCTTTGTGCATGCCATGCCGTGCCGTTTCATCTTGGACAAGAATGTTATATATCCTTGACACTGGTGGTATGATCTCCTGGGCCAGCAAATTTGACCGCAAAGTCCCATACAAAGCATCATTCAGACCCATCAAAAATTGATGGGAGCGTTCCCTCTCACGCATCTGTGTGAGTTTCTCCTGCAAGTTACACGTGCAATTCCTACACGTGCAGATCGGGAACCGCTCTAAATCTGCTAGATCGTCCCACAGCTTCTTCATCTTTCCATAATATTCCATTATGGAAAGATTCTTCTGTTTGCATTCTGCCAAATCTCGCTTCAACTGCTGGACCCTCGGTCCATTAACCACAGAGAAACGAGCCTTCAACTCGTTCCACAGATCTGAAGCCTTTTCCATAAAAGATATGCTGGATCTCAAGGTTGGATCAATCGTGTTCCAAATCCAAGAGACCAACAGTGAATGGTTTGTCCACCAATCGTCAAAATCTTCTGAATCGGGATCTGGCATCTCAATTGTTCCATCAACAAATCCAAATTTCTTGCGTGCTCGAAGAGCCAAGCGCAGAGATTTGGACCACTCATCATCATAATTATCTCCCTTTAGAACGACATGGGTCAAGATCATACCCGGATTGTCGCTCGGAGACAAATCGTAAGGAGAGATACGACGACGTCGCACCCCAACCTCCTCCTCCTCTCGTTCTTCATTCTTCTTACTGGAAATAATCTTCATAGGTGTTTCTTCAGACATACCAGATGAAAGAGTTCAAGATTTGGATCAAAAACAGCAGCGGTTGAAGATTCTGCCGTCGGGACGGTCGATGTCTTCGACCGTTATGCACAGACGGTCGACCGTTCCGGTCTTCTCGGCAGCAACAGCGGGCAGCGATCGATGGACGCGATGCCGGGCGATCGTGCGGAAATTCCTAGAGTTTTAGCTCTGATACCATGAAAGAATTGTTTAAGAGGAAAATCTCTCGTATTATTTCTGTGTTTGAATATACAACTCAAGGCATACATATATAGTGGAGAATAATAGGTAACAAAGGAAAAGGAATCACTATACAAGGAAACTACCAAAACTAATATATACGAAAATATCTTCCCAAATATACCCAAATCATCTCTTTCCTTTTACAATTTAGTACCACGACAAAACAAAGTCACAAATACACAGTTTTTTTAAATTTATACTCTCCCCGTCTTAAAACATTTTTCATGTTACAATTCACACGGTCAAATTTTAATCACTTTATTTACCTCTATTTTCGTTAGTTATTTGATAAAATAATATAGACTTGTCATCACTTGTTTTGTAGAAGTTTTAATGTATTTTTTTTAAATATATAAATTTTATTTTTAAACTTTATACTTACAATCAA
Organism: Cuscuta campestris; assembly: GCA_900332095.2. Classification (NCBI taxonomy): domain Eukaryota; kingdom Viridiplantae; phylum Streptophyta; class Magnoliopsida; order Solanales; family Convolvulaceae; genus Cuscuta; species Cuscuta campestris. The sequence goes on from OOIL02005600.1 coordinate 1,551,964, forward strand.
ATAAATTAAATTTAAAATAAAATCGCTCAAATCTTGTAAATAAAAATGGGAAGAACATTTTAGGAGAAAAAGAGTAAAACAAATGCAGAATTTATTGTAAAGCAGACGCCTAATATCAGGCAGAGAGATATACCGAGTATAGCAATAGCAGCACTTGATCATCCACCAGATAGTTGCCTGACCTCTCTCCCGTTACCACCGGAATATGGTCCCACCATTACCACACTTTAATCAAAGAATAAACTTAATTGTCTACCATCCCAAAAAACTTCTCATTTTGACTTTTAAAAGATTTAAGGAGAGTATATTTTGGTGTTAAATTTCCAAAAATGCCCTTTAATGTGATGGATAAAGTAAGATTTGATAGGTAGATTAATAGATAAAAAATGTGATGTGATAGGTAGGTTAAGAATTATTAGGGGTAAAAGTGACTTTTTAATAGAGAAAGGAAAATTTTTTTGGGATGGATGAAATAGGAAAGGAGAAAGTTTTGTGGGACGGAGGGAGTAGCTTTCTTATTTTGAGATAAACAAGTTTTGCCCTTAATAAATTTCAATTCTCAAACCAAATATTATGTGCTTTCTAAATTAATCTTCATTTTCTTTTTTAACGTAGTTTAAAAAAGAGAAAAAGACTAATATAATAATAAAAACATGGAAAATGAATCACATAAAACCTTTATGTTTTGAGTAATTTACCTAAATAAGACTAAAACATAATGACTTTCTCAAAATAGAACCATATGTTTTTATTTTCCAATGTAAGACCATTGGTCATTATCTAGTAGTCATTATTCAACTAAATGTCCAGCATCACTTGGACATTATTCCTCTCACAAGTCATTATTTAATCTCATTTAAGGAATAAAAAACTTTAAGTTTTACATTGGGAAATGACTTATGTTTTAGTCCTATTCACTGCAAATTTCACTTATGTTTTTAGCCTTACTATAGAATTTAGAATGTCAATATTGTCTTTCAACATATAATATAAAGAAAAATAATGTAGAATATCACTATACAGTGTTATATTTTCACTCTGCAGTATTTATTAAAAATAATATATCTGTAGTTATACTTTATATATTACAAGATTTTGTTTTAAATATCAGATATGTCACATAATGTAATAAACTTATTCTTTCTTGTGTATATCAGACAAGATAAAGCTCAAGCTTGTGGTTGTGGCCCAGGAATGATTGTTATATACTCTAACACGCCCCCTCACGTGCAGGCGTGACCTCTTTGAGCCTTGCACGTGAAACCTTTAATTTTTTAAAACTGGGTGGCGCTGAGTTTCGAACCCGTGACCTCTTAGTCAACGAGGCTCCGATACCATATCAAGGAACCAACTCAACCAAAAGCTCAAGCTTGTGGTTGTGGCCCAGGAATGATTGTTATATATACTCTAACAAGCCTGTTAATAAAACTTTATATATTACAAGATTTTGATATTTATGCTAACTTTTTATTATAATAACTATTTTTTCGCAAAAGTAATTTTTTGTGTATGAAAAAATAACAATACTTTTTTTATCTTAAAGGTATTCATTAAGATATATAATGTGGTGATGATGATGATGATGATGATGATAATTTATAACAAAAAGAATAAGAATGAGAATAATATAAAAAAACTAAAATAAATTATTTAAAGTTTTTTTAGGTTTTCCAATTTTTTAAAAATTTTTTTCACTTTCTTCCAGTTTTTTCCAGTTTCTTCCAGTTCTTTTTCTTCCAGTTTCTTCCAACATCCCGCTTTTTTTTTTTCCAGTCTTAAATCACATAACAAGCTTTAAGAAAATCGATTTTGGAGCTGGTAGGTAATATGTGGGGCGTTTATTTATTCATTAAGCAGTGCACCAAAATTATTATTTTTTTAATATTGTTCATACCACACACTACCCGTACGTACGCAAGGGATGGGAATGGAATATTATTGTTCTCTTTCTTCTTTCGGTTCTAAGGAAACCATTCCCATCATCTCCATGAGGGCTATAACCCAGCAGCAGGGTACCGGCGCTCGTCGTCGTCGTCCTTCATCATCAACACCCAAACTCTCCATTCCTAATAATATTTTTAGAACTGATGAAAAGCTATCACCGCCGCCGCCGGGAAAAGCTGCCCCCACTAATAACAATACTATTATTAAAAACAATAAGCTCGCTGCGATGGTATTTAATTGGGCTAACGAGTTCATCGACACCTTCATTGACCCTCCCCTCCGCCCCTCCGTCGATCCGCGGCACGTTCTGGCGTCCAACTTTGCCCCCGTCGACGAGCTCCCGCCGACCGAGTGCGAGGTCGTCGAGGGGTCCCTGCCGCCGAGCCTCGAGGGCGCCTACATCCGCAACGGCCCGAACCCCCAGCATCTCCCGCGCGGACCCTACCACCTCTTCGACGGAGACGGGATGCTCCACGCCGTCACGATCTCGGGCGGGAAGGCCACCTTCTGCAGCCGCTACGTGAGAACCTACAAGTACGAGCTAGAGCGGGAGGCCGGGGGCCCCGTCGTCCCCAACTTCTTCTCGGGCTTTAACGGCCTGCCCGCCTTCGTTGCCCGCGGGGCCCTCGCCACTGCCCGCACGCTTTGCGGGCAGTACAACCCGGCCAACGGGATCGGGCCCGCAAACACGAGCTTGGCCCGTTTCGTCGGGGAGCTCTTCGCCCTGGCCGGATCCGACCTCCCCTACGCCGTTAGAGTGACTCGGGACGGAGACATCGTCACCGTCTGCCGCCAGGATTTCGGCGGAAAGCTGGAGACCAGCATGACAGCCCACCCGAAGATCGATCCGGACACGGGCGGGGTGTATGCCTTCCGGTACGGCATCACCCCGCCCTACCTGACCCTCTTCAGAGTCAACCCCGACGGAACGAAAGAAAGGGACGTCCCGATCCTCTCGGTGACGCGACCGTCGTTCATGCACGACTTTGCAATCACGAAGAACTACGCCGTCTTCGGCGAGACGCAGATAGAGATGGCGGCGAGCCTTCTCGACCTGGTTTTTAGGACCGGGTTCTCGCCGGTGAAGGTGGACCCGAGGAAGGTCCCGAGGATCGGGGTGATCCGGAGGGACGCGGAGGAGGGGTCGGAAATGCGGTGGTTCGACGCCCCCGGGTTCAACAAGCCCACGCCATAAACGCGTGGGAGGAGGATGAGGGGGAGACAATAGTGATGGTGGCTCCCAACGTGCTGGGAGTGGAACACATTTTGGAACGGATGCATATGACACACGCGGCGGTGGAAAAAGTGAAGATTGATCTCAAAACCGGCATGGTTTCCCGGCACCCGCTCTATACCAGGAACCTCGATCTCGGTGTCATCAATCCTGCCTATGTCGCTAAGAAAAACAAGTATTATTCCCGAATTAAGCTAGGAGTACACCAACATGGGGTACCCCAAGTGTACACCAAGCCAACACAGACACAAAGTGTCTGTGCAACACAGACAGAAAGTGTCTGTGTGTGCCTGTGTTGGCTTAGTGTACACTTGGGGTACCTCATGTTGGTGTACCCCTAACATTGTCCATTATTTCCAAAGAGTTGGAGGATATATATAATGGTTTACTTTTCTTATTATTATAGTTTGCATGTGTTTGGCAAATAAGTGAGCATTAAATATATACAGGTATGTGTACGCCGGGATAGGGAATCCAACACCAAAGGTATCAGGAGTGGTGAAGCTGGACATCTCGATGTCGGAATCCGACCGCCGGGATTGCACAGTGGCTAGCAGGCTATACGGGCCGGGGTGTTTTGGGGGGGAGCCGTTCTTTGTTGCCAAAGAGGGAGCGGTTGAGGAGGACGAGGGGTACGTGTTGTCGTACGTGCATGACGAGAAAACAGGAGAGTCTCGGTTCATCGTCATGGATGCTCAATCTCCCGACCTACACATTGTGGCCGCTGTCCTGCTCCCCCGCCGAGTTCCTTATGGCTTCCACGGCCTCTTTGTCTCCCAACATCACCTACTCCCAGTGGCGGAGCCAGGAGGTCACTAGTGGGGGCACACTCGGGGTCGGGGGAGTCCAAGGCAATGCTCCCAATTTTTAACTACAATATAAACTGATAAATCAATAATAAATTGTATCTCAAAGATTAAAATAATTTACAAAAATATAACAATAAAATGTCATTATTATTAATCATACCATAAAGAAGTACTAACTTTTGTTTCTTGAATAAGATTTTGGTCATTTGTCATCTACGGAGTAACGAATTTGTTCAAAGGTATATAGAATCATTCTTAATCAAATAACAATATCATTAATTGAATTCCAATCAAAGTAATTATATATACTATAGATTTATAGATTAATAATAATCTCTAAAAAAACAAATCAATAAGTAGGTAGGGTAGGGTATGAAAAAGTAAGGATAAAAATGGTTTTTCAATAGAAAGTGAGAGTGTTTTGTTGGAATTGAAAAAAATGCAAGAGAAAGTGTTTTTGATAACGGGGGAGTACTTTTTTTAATACATAATGTATTAAAGTCACAAATCACAAGCTAAAAGCATTTTTTGGTACAAATCTAAAAGCCTTAAAAGTTTAAACAAACACAAAGTAAAATTGACGGAATAATTTTAAAAATTAAAACAAAAAAAACACCTTAACCTCACTAACCTTAGTAACCTAAAACGGCTAAAAGGAGTAAGCATAGCCGATGGGAGATTCCTCATCTGACTTCTAGCTAGGTGTCGAAGAAAGAAAATTGCAAAGAGGCGGAAAAGCTGAAGCACCAAAGGAGGCACCGAGGCGGAACTGCGTAAGAAACAGAGACTAAGCAGCGAGGAGGCGGAACTGGAGAAGAAACAGAGCCGAGGAGTCTTAAGATTTACTCCGTATTTTTTTTATTTTAATCTAACCCCTAACCTAAAACGACGTCGTATTGCGTTTTCTTTTAAAAACCGAAAGTAAGCCAAGGGACGGTCACTTGGTCAATCGTCAATCCGTCATCTTCTTCAGACTTCGACTTGGCAGTTGGCAGGGCACCTTCATCGCCGGATAACTCAAATCGCCGGTAACCACTACTTCGCCGGAATCTCGCCGGGGGGCACTTGCCCTGTCAGCCCCCCCCTCTCCTCCGCCCCTGCCTACTCCACACCCCCCTTTAATTCATATATATATATGTGTGTGTGTATATATATATATATATATATATATATATATATATATATATATATATATATATATATATATATATATATATATATATATATACAAATGACATGTTTCGGTCAGATGACACTTTCGGTCAGATGACAACGAATGCTCATTATGAATCAATGTAGCGCTCATTCTTAAACAACGTAGGATTCATTCTCACACAACTGTTCATCACAATGTAGTGTTCATTCATAGACAGCGAGACGACAACATAGGGTTCATTTTGAATCCACGTAGTGTTCATTCTAAGACATTGTAGGGTTGACTTTCACACATTTGTTAATTATAAACGTAGTACTCATTCTGAAACAACCTAGTACTCATTCTCAGTCTGCTCAGTGTAGTGTTCATTCTGAAATAAGGTGGTGCTCATTCTCAAACAAGGTGGTGCTCATTTTGAAGCTTGTCATCTGACCGAAAGATGTCATCTGACTGGAGTCAATCCCATATATATATATATATATATAGACACACACACATATATATATATATAGACACACACATATATATATTTGACTTTAAGTCTTTAACAAAAGTGGGATACATTGTTGATTCCCAGATTAGAAATGTGAAAACTCTAGTATGGTGGAAATATAATAAAGCATCAAGAATATGGGGGAATATAGAAGCAAAAAACTGCTGGCAAGTACTCCCAGCTTTATGATAAGAACTACCAGGTACCCTTAATTTTAAAAATACACTGCCTGGTACCTCAAATTATTCGAAAATGTACCAACAGGAGCCATCCGTCAATTCCTCCGTTAATTTTAACTTCATCATCATCCACATCATCACATATTCATCATCATCATCATCATCATTTGATTTCCCTCCGATCCAGACCCCCGGCCCTCCCTTTTTTTCTTTTTTTATATTTATTATTATTAATAAAATTAATTATTGTTTTACGATTTTTTGAGGAAAATATTGTTTTACTACTCTAATTCTAAAAAAATACTAATGCCCTACCAAAAAAACTATATACCCCCAATAAGCTTTCCCAATCTCTACTTCGGTAAAAAAAAAGACTAAAGTATTTTAAATTTTTAATAAAAAAAATTAGTTTCAATGATCAATTTATGTACTCTCTACGTCCCAAATTTGATTACAAATTACAATTTACGAGGTAAGATACCGTATCTTTTAAAAAACTACATTAAAAGTTCTACAAGATAAAAGGTGACAAGAATATTTTATTTTATCAAATAATTAATCAATGAAAATACACAAGTAAACAAAAGTTATCGAGAGGTGAGAGAAAAAAAAGATTGAAATCAAAATTGGAAAGGAGGGAGTATAATTTATAAATTTAAAATTATTTACTCCGGTTTTTAAAAAATACTCCCTCCGTCCCTAAATATTTGCCACACTTGTATTTCCAAGGTAAAATATCAAGTTTTTTCAATTCATTTTATTTACATATTGGTATAGAAATAAAAAATAAAATTTACATATCAAAAAACTACATGAAAAGTTTTTCGAAATAAGGGGTGTCAAGAATATTTTATTTTATCAAATAACTAATGAAAACGTAGAAATAAACAAAAGTTCCCGCGACTGCTGAAAAAACAAATGTTGCAAATATTTTGGGATGAAGGGAGTATGAGATTTTACACATTATTCGAAATTTATTTGCACTATTCTAACAATGTGTAGAATCTCATATTTTTTAGATATGATTTGAGTAAATTCCCAAAATAGTCCTTTGTAATAAGGGATTTTCCCAAATTAGTCCTCAGTAAGTTTTAATTACCTACATGGTCCTCTATAATTGAGATTTATTCCCAAAATAGTCCTTTGTAATAAGGTATTTTTCCAAATCAGTCCTCAATAAGTTTTAATTACCTAAGTGGTCCTCTATAATTGAGATTTATCCCCAAGATGGTCCTTCATACATAATGTTACTCAAATGAGGATTAATTGATGTTATTTTTTTCTGCTAAATTTAGAATTAATTCTTAAAATAATCATTTATAATGAAATGCTTTCCCAAAATGATTTTTCTAATTAAAGATGTGTATTTGATTTGAAATTTAAAAGATTTTTTTTAAGTTTTAAATAATTCATAAATTATTTATACTCAATGTATTTTTTAAATTTTACATTTAGTTGTACAGAAATGATTGTTTCAAAAATATACTTTAAATTTGGATTATCAAAATACCAAAATATCTCCCAATTAATCCTCATTTGAGGATTGATTTGGAAAAACACCTTATTACAAAGGACCATTTTGAGAATTTACTCATAAATAATTTATGAATTATTTAAAACTTAAAAATTTTTTAAATTTCAAATCAAGTACACATCTTTAATTAGAAAAACCATTTTGGGAAAGCACTTCATTATAAATGATTATTTTAAAAATTAATTCTAAATTTAGCAGAGAAAAAATAACCTTAATTAATCCTCATTTGAGAAACATTATTTATGAAGGACCATCTTGGGGATAAATCTCAATTATAGAGAACCACCTAGGTAATTAAAACTTATTGAAGACTGATTTGGGAAAATATCTTATTACAAAGGACTATTTTGGGAATAAATCTCAATTATAGAGGACCATGTAGGTAATTAAAACTTATTGAGGACTAATTTGGGAAAATCCCTTATTACAAAGGACTATTTTGGGAATTTACTCATATGATTTTATCTCTAAGTTAGTATAAAAATCATTTTGGGACATACATAGTACGTAATAATTCACAATAATAAGATAAAATTTAACGCTATGTATTTTAATGACAGAAAGAGTGTTAAATTTTATTGACAGAAATTTAACTTTTGTGGTGTTTAATGATAGAAATAGTGTTAACTTTCATCTTATATTGTAAATAATAACGTACTGCATATATTATATACCTAATTAAATACCAGAGTAAACAATTTTAAATTTATAAGTTATACATAAATTGATCAGCAAAATTAATTTTTTATTAAAAATTTAAAATACTTGAGTCCTTTTTTGACCAAGTGGAGATTGGGATGGGTAAATGTTAAAATTGACCGAAAAACTGAAAGGAAATCAATGCGCAAACACTTGCATCCTTTAGCGAAAGTTTGGTTCTCTCTCTGTTGCGTGAACGTTCATGTCTGGTCGCCAAAATCTTCAACTCTATAAAAGGAGTCGCTGGGTATGGTTGAGATGTGTATTTTTGAAAGGCATGTTCTCAATTAACGTCTTATTCAATTAAAGTATTTTGCTATACCACGAAATAACTTTAATTTGAAAGCGTATTAACAATTTGTTAAACTATCAACTCGTAATTATTCTTGTTTTTCGTTCTTCAATTCTTCAACGCTGCTTCGCAATGTTCTTCCTCCTAAGTTTCTAACAGATTGTGTGTGTCTTTTGTCTCCTTGCATTCTTCTTGACTTTAATTACTCCTTAGTTTTCTTGCATGGTATATACTTTTTTCTTCTTCTGAGTTGATGGTCTTTTGGAAATAGTCTCTCTACTAACTCTAAGTAGAAATAAGAATTGCGTACCCATACCCTCTCGGGCCGGACTCTACTTTTATAGGATTATACCGATTTGTTGTTGTCCAGTTTTAGTATAGTTGTTACTATCTTGGTTTTAGGCACACCTACATAAATTCAAGTTATTGACAAATGTGAAATTGCAAATATTTCACTAATTCGGACGGTATAAACGTGTGTTCATGGGTACTGCACCACCAACTTGGTGTCTTCCTTGGAGTAACCTAAAACCAACTTATTAAATGATGTTTTTTGTGTTGCGGCCGAATTTGCCTAATTAAACCAACATTCTATCTCTTCCATTTTTTTTCCAAATTCGTGCTTGTGGCCCAATTTGCCTAATTGCGGATGTATGTGTGGGAGATGGCTCATCTCATTTGATTTTTTTTGAATTTCTAATTTGTTCTGGTCCGATCTCATCTCATACGCTTGGATTTATATTGATCTAATGTTACGGATGGGCCGCGGGTCAGTATTGAGGGAGAGAGGAATACGGACGCGGGTCGAGTCAAAGAGGCTAGGGTTTCAAGTCAAGGTGAACGCGGGCAACGCCGGGGGCAACGAGCGAAAAGAGCGCCGGGTTGGCATGGAGACTACGTCTTACAGTAATACGACAAATAATATTAATATATTAATTCCATATTTGCATGTAATAGATTTTTCTTAGGTGAGCGGTTTATAAGCTCTTTCAAGGATTTTCTTTTCGGTTCTTTCCCTTGACGCCTTTTCTTGAACCGACAGGTTAGGGTTGGATTAGGGTTTCCTCTACCATCTATAAATAGAGGATGTATTCTACACAAGCATCATCAAATAATAAAACCCTAATTTCCTTTGGAGTACGAAGGCACTCGAAGCCCTTCTCTTTATTGTATCATCTAATTACATCTGATTTGATCTAAACTTAATTCAAATTAAACTTAAATTTATTACTATAATTTAATAATTTTTAGAAACTATAATAATCATTCATATTATAATACAATTAATAACTTTTATTTTAGAATTATTAAATTTATGAAATAAAAATGATCAATTCTTATACATTAGAAAATCGTTGACAAAAATTAATAATTGAAAAATTAATCATTTACTTTTAAGCATTCAATATAGAGATCAAAAGATGTAGATTATTATTATTATTATTAAAATATTCAATCATTAGAAAATATGAATGCTATGCTACAAAATGTTACATTTTCTATGTCTTAAATAATAAATTTATATTAAAAATATGAATATAAATTATTATGCTACAAAATATTACATTTTTTCTAAAATTTAAAATAATAAATTGGATATTTATGTGTATAGTTGTCACAAGCACTATCTTCGAATCATAGTTGCATGATAGCTTGTGTATGAAAATTGAAATTTTGGTTGAGACAAGTTATGGCTCCATAGGGTTATATCATGAGCATTACCTTCAAATCCGACATTAACGAATGTGAATAGACTATCAAGCGATAGGTTACAATAATAATAATAATAATAATAGTAATAGTAATAATAATAATAATAATAATAATAATAATAATTATAATAATTATAATAATAACAATAATAATTATAATAATTATAATAATAATAATACTTCCTCCGTCCACCAAAAAATTTCTCGGATACTATTCACATGATCAAACATAACTCACTTTGTTTGCCTAAGCTATATTTACTACTCATTTCATAAAATGATATATTCTTATCACTTCTAGTTTTGTATAACATTTCATGTAGTTTTTTATTATATAAATTTTACTTTTAAATTTCACCCCATAATCAAATAGATTAAATTGAAAATAAAGTTGGTCAAGCTTCATAACACGTAATGGGAAGATCTTAGGAGGACGGAGGAAGTAATAATAATAATAAGTTAGGATGGGTGTTATCCTTTTTAATGACTAGACATGTTCCTCCATGACTCCATTCCTCTCTTCAATTAATGGTTGTAAGTAAACATCAATCTTTTGTTTGGAATTAGACTTACCCGGAATGATCGCACACAAAAATATGTGCTCCTCTTTCATGCACATATTGGGCGGGAGATTGTTACGAGTGACCATTACTGGCCAACATGAGTATTGAGAACCTGATTACCCGAAAGGTTGAAAACCATTTGTGCAGAGACCCAACCTGACATTTCGAACTTTAGAAGCAAATGTTGGATTAGAAAAGTTGAATTCCTTTTAGGCCTCAGAATCACAAGGATGGCACATATCTCCATCAATATCGTGACCGTGCTCTGCATGCCAACGCATAGACTCTGCCGTTCTCTTTGACATGTACAATCTCTTTAACCTGGGTGTAAGGGGAAAATAGAACATTTATCTATTTGGTATCTTTTTATGGGGTCTTTGTAACGGGGCTTTTCACAAATTTTACATATAGGTAGCTCAGCATCTGGGACCCCAAAAAAGCATGCAACCTTGGACACAACAGTGAATTTCTCCACTGGAAGTCTTAAAGCTTCAATGAGTTTTTTTGTCTCATAAAAATCAGTTACCATTGAATTGTCCTCAGGAATTCCGTCTTTGAACAGTTGGCAAATAGTGTCGTAACACCTCTCAGACAAATTGTGCTCTACCTTAATATTGAGTAATCTTGCAACCATCGAGAGTTAGTGCAACCTTTCCATAAGTCGGTATCAACGGCTTTTAGCATGTCAAAAAATTTTTTGTCATTAGTATTTGGTTCCTCCTCAACAGGAACGTTAGAATTAAAGGAAGGCCCCGCAACATCAATCACCATATTCATGTATTCGGTCCTATCGATTTCAACAAAGGTACAAGCAGATTTACTGCACCGATGATGACTTGTATAGTCACCATGTTCCTCCCCGTGGCAAACTCAATCAAGATATTTAGGAGTGAAACCTTGTCTCATGAAGCTTAATGTCTTCGATATCTTGAAAATATCTATTCTTACAAATCTTACAAGGACAACGCATCTGCCCGTTTAATCTGTCTACTTTTGGATTTGACTCACAAAAGTCAATGCATTGTCTTACTTTGTCAACCCAATTTGTATATAAAACCTGAACTATCAAGTCTTTTATACATCCAATCCCGATTTTCCTAAAAGTCACTCATTCTGAGAAGTTCATAAAAATAAAATTAACATACTCTTAAGTTATAGAATTTATAAAAAAAAACTTTAAAAAATATAATATAAATGCAACAACTACAATATTCAGTAACATACATAATGCATACTCAATCCTCGTATAACATACACAATATCAAGCATAATATTCATTCCTCATATAACAATTACAATATCTAAAATAATATATTAAACAATTAATAAACACAATATTCATTCACTAAAAGTTTCAAGAATATAATATTTTTTTTAAAAAAATGACTAAACTTTGAAAAAACCCTAATCTAAAAAAATTATAAAATTAAAACAAATGAAATTTGTAATTATAAACAAAACATGTTATTTAAAAAAAACCCTAATGTAATCAATACAGTTATAACTAAAACCAAATTAGTTCACAAATTGAAATTGTTTTAAAAAAAACTTGATTTTTCAAGTGGACGGCGAAGGAAGATGGGTAGACGACCGGCGCTTGATGGTGGCGGACGGCGACGAGGATCGTAAGGCGACGCGGAGGAGACTCAACGGTGATTTTTTTTCTCTATGTTCCATGTCTCTGTTCGCAAAACTGGAAATTGATGACGAGGGTTTTTAAGATCTGATTTTTGGCGATGGAAGGTAGTGACAGAATATGTCTGTCGCTAGATCAAAACACAGTGTTTTACTTAACTAGCGTTAAGCGACAGTTTTTTCTTTCACCAAACGGAAGACGGAACTTTTTTGTCATTCTTTCCATCGTCAAATACGACGCGGAGTACTTCCCGCGTATATTTAATGACAGAATGGCAAATCCATCATTAACAGTGGTGGGTGAGTAAATTCTGTCGTTGATTCTGTCGTCGTAGGCGTCAAATTAAAATCCATCGCTACATTCCAACGTTTTTTTCTTGTTTTCTTGCAGTGGAAGAAATTAAAGGCTAAATCTTTCCTTCTTTTGAGGTCAACTCATTCAACAACGATGTTCACGTGTTGAACATCGATGTTATGGTGACCATTGAACATTCAAGCTGGAAACTTTGAGCCTCAAGAGCGATGTTCAGGATTTGAACATCGATGTTAGGCCAATATCCTGCAAATTCATTTTTTTATTTAAATCCCACAAATTGTGCCAATCATCCCCAATCAACTCACGCTCTTTGGAGCCTATTTTTTAGTATAAAAAGGGGTCTTTGGGTATGCATTTTAGAACACAACACTTCACAAACCATCATTCCTTCATTGCATCATTTCTACATATTTTTCATAGCTTTCGAGAGTCATTTCGTGAAGTTCTTGTTGTGTTCTTGAGCGTATATATTTTACTCATTATCTACTCTTTAAGAGAGCTATTGTATTGAGTCTTAAGTGTAGTTTACACTTGAAGGAAAGCTTTTTTCCCTTGGTTGTACGAGGAAAGAGTACATTCTTTCGGGTTGAAGTTTTGGAGTGCGGTATCTCCGAGCAAGGTATTTTGAGGGTCGTGTGACTCGAGTTCTGAGGTTGTAACAATTTGTTAAGCACCTGTAAGCTTAACGGAAGTAGTGTAGCTCGAGAGAGTCTCTCGGGAGACTAGACGTAGCCACACGTTGTGGTGAACCAGTGTAAATCTTGGTTTGCATTTTCTTTACGCTCTTTACTTTTCACGCTCTCGATTTTATTCCTGCAATTTTGTTTCAGACTTTATTCACCCCCGAGTGTTGGGACTCTTTTCTAACAAAAAGAGGAGCTCTGTAACCTGGAGAAGGAAGTGCCTTTGTGAGCAAATCGACGAGGCAATCCACACAAGAAACATGAGAGATAATCATAGTTTCAGCAATTACTTATTCTTGAAGAAAGTGGCAATCAGTGCCAACATGCTTCATACACTTGTAAAACATATGATTTTTAGTGAGGCAAATAGTAATGTGATTATCAAAGAGTAAATACAAAGGGGGTACCACAATCTTCAAAACATCAAATATATAGGACAACCACATTGTGTTAGATGTTGCAGAGAAAAGAGTGGGGTACTCTTCTTTGGTGGACAATTTAGAGACACGACTCGATATATTTCGACGTACTCTAGGAAATAAGATTATAACCAAGATAGGCCAAGTACCTAGTAATGGAACGACCATCAGCCATTTCATTCACCTAATTACACTCAAATTAGGCCTGTAGAGCCAGAAGGTGGGGTCAGGGATGTCTTGCAATCTTCCATGTCAGCCCGGTGGAGCAATTTTCAAGCATATTTTTTGAGAGAGAATCAAGCAATCTTTTGTTCATTTAACCTAAAGTCTAGATAGAAGTGAAGGAGACCAAGATCTTTCACTTAAAATTCTTGCTGCATGGCATTAATGAAGTGGTTGATGAGAGTAAAGGTGCTACTTGAGACAATGATATCATTAACATATAAAAATAATATAGAGATGCCCTAAGAAGTATGCATGACAAAGAAAGTGGTATCATGCTCATTTTTTCAGAAGCCATAAATAAGAAGATATCCCGATAGTTGATGCTACCATGCTCGAGGTGCCTGTTTTGAACCATACAATGATTTCTTCAGATGGCATACATGAGGAAATTGTTGATAAGTATAGCTTGGGGGTGCTGCATATAAATCCTCTCAGGCACTACACTATGAATAAAGTATTAGAGACATCCAACTAATGTAACAACTAAATATTATATTGTTAACAACCAAAAAAGAATAATCTGAATAGTCTATGGTTTGAAAACATGATTGAAAGTTTCAAAGTAGTCCATACTATATACTTAAGTGTACCTCTTTACAACCAGGCATGCCTAGTACATGGAAATAGAGCCATTCGCATTATATGAAGGACCAACTTAACAAAAAACTCAAGCTTGTGGTTGTAAGCTCAGGATAGGTTTTAAAGTCTAACACAACCCCTCACATGTAGGCGAGATATATTTTTGTTCAAGTCTTACACGTGAAAATTAATTTTTAAAAACTGATAGCAGTGAGGTTCAAACTCGTAACCTCTTGGTCACCAAGGCTCTCATACCATGTTGAATAATGAAATAATATATTTACTCAATGAATTAAAGAGTATACAAGAGAGTATATATAGGGGGATCTGATATAATTAGGATCCAACATAATACAAAAGTTGACTAATACTTCCTCTGTCTTGTAAAAGTTTTCCACTTTTGACTTTTGGGTGATTTAAGGGAGGTGTACTTTTGTGTTTGACCTTCCACAAATGCCCTTAGGGTTTCTTTTTAAAAGTGATGTTTCACATCAATGAATTGTTAAAAATAATGAGAATGAGCTAGTAATTAAAAAACAAAAAGTAAGATGAGATGTGATGGATGGGATGTGGGAAAGTAGAGTTAAAGTGGGGAATTTAGTCCATTTTAGAAAAATTGAAATGTTTTATGAGACGAATAAGATGAGAAAGTTGAAATATTTCATGGGACGGAGAGAGTATTATATAAATAGTATCATAATTAGGATTACCATTATTAGTGTCTAACAACCTCAATCAAAGTGATGGCATATGGACGTTAACACTGTGCTTGGTCTAAGTAATTTAAAAGGAAAAATAATAATAAATGTGGGAAGAGAAATTTTTTGTCTAGTTAGATAGAAAACAACAACAACAACAACCCAGGTGAATCCCACAACAGTAAGGTCTGGGGAGGGTGTGTGTACGCAGACCTTGCCCCTACTCGGAAGTAGGGAGGCTGTTTCCAAGAGACCCCCGGCTCCACCTACACAAAAATATGGAAGGGAACACAGTATAAAACAGATAAAGTACCAAGTATAAGCAACAAGTACAAGCAATAGCAGAAGATTCCAAACAAATACAACACACTACAAAACAACCTCTACAACACTGAGCTCCTATCCAGCTACTCTAATCCTAGTTTTCCAAAGGTTCCTATCTAGGGTCATATCCTCAGTCAGGTCGAGAAGTCCTAAATCCAGCCTAATCACCTCCTTCCAATTCTTCCTAGGTCTACCCCTTCCCCTACTTCCCCCGATAACCGTAATCCTCTCGCATCTTCGTACAGGGGCGTCAGCATCCCGCCGTCTCACATGGCCAAACCATCTCAACCTTGCTTCCCACAACTTATCTTCCACCGGTGCCATGCCTACCTGACGTCGGATAACTTCGTTCGAAATCCTATCCAACCTTGTCTTCCCATACATCCATCGTAACATCCGCATCTCCGCCGCATGCAGACGACGCACATGAGTCTTCTTAACCGCCCAACACTCTGCCCCATATAACATAGCAGGTCTGACTACGGATCGATAGAACTTACCTTTCTATTTTAGGCGAAATCTTCAGATCACACAACATTAAGACGAGCAAAAAATTGATGCAAGATGTCCTAAGTTTTGTTGTAAGAACTCCCATGTACCCTCAATTTTTAAAATATAATGGAAGATACCTTAAAGTATTACTCCCTCCGTCCCGCAAAAAGTTCCCATTTTGAATAGTATTTAGTCAAATATTTACACGCTTTGACTACAAATTGTGAGAAAGTAATAGATATATATATATATATAATTATTATAGAATAGTGGGGTCACTCTGTAATTAGTTTCCATTGCTTCCCTACATATACACATGTAATCCTCTCTTATTCAACAATACAATCATTATACAATTCTATCATGGTATCAAGAGCCAAGGCTTTTCTTCCCAAAAAGAAAACCTAAAATTTTTTCTCCCACCCTAATTTTCTTTCCGCCGGCGTGCGTACAACCTCTCTCTGCCAGCCTCCTTTTGCCCACGATCATTTGGCACAGGCCATCAAGAAACCTCAAACCAATACTTCCCCATCCTCTCTGTCTAGTTCTTAGTGCTGATCTCCCTTACCATGTCCGGCACGGATCCCTTATCGAAGCACCCTACCGGCATCAAATTATTTATGCAAAATCTCCATACTTTGGTTCATGATAAACTTACGGATACCAATTATCCTGCCTGGGCCCTGAACGTTACCACCGCTCTGTCCGCTCACCTTCTTCTCGGCTGGGTGACCGGAGACGACAAAGCCCCTCCGGAAAAACTCCAAAAAGATGGCGGTCAAATTGATAATCCAGACTTTGCCCTCTGGACCTTGATTGATACACAGATCCAGGCTTGTCTTCTTGCTATTCTCAGCCCGTCTGTTCATAAGTATGCCCAATGTTTCACCAGTTCCGTCTCTCTCTCTAGGCTGCCCTAGCCGCACGGTACAACTCCCTGTCCAAGGCTCATATCTTCCAACTTCGAGATTGCCTGCATACCCTTCGGAAGGGTTCTAAAACGATGACCTAATATTTGGATGAAGTGGAGTCCATTCTTTCTGATCTTGATGCCGTTAATGAAATCATCCCTGAACGGGACATCATCAACGCTGTTGTACGTGGCCTCCCTGCTGATTATTCATCCTTCAAACAACTTGTTCGCATGAACGAGGCCTCCCTCACTCTTGCTCAGATCTCTGGTTGGCTCGGCGCGGAGGAACTAAATCTAGAATTCGAACAAAAGCTAACCATGGCCGAGTCTAGCATCGGGGGTACCCACACGGCTCTTTACACGGCCGGTGGAGACCGAGGCCAGCAGGACGAGCGCCGCAGTGGTAGTCGCGGCTGTACACAGCAATCGGGGCGTGGTGGCGGCTCGGTGCAGCAGTATTCTCAGCCACATCATGGGCGCGGGGGCGGCAGGTCCTCTCGTGGAGGCCCGTACCGTGGTGGTGGCGGGCGTGGGTCTCAAGGTTGTGAACTCCCTGTCTGCAAGATTTGTGATAAACAAGGCAATTCCGCCGCCTCGTGCTGGTATCGCTATGATGAGTCTACTGCTGAGAGTTCTTCATCCGGCGGGTCTCGTGCGATGCATGCGGCCACAAGCACCCAAAACGGTAATTGGTACCTTGACACGGGTGCCAACACTCACGTCACTCCTGATTTCTCCAGGTTACACGCTCCCGTGTCGCCAATCCCAACCCCCGGCACTGCCCCACCCCACCAGCACCTCCCTGCCGCAAACCCCAAGGCCACGTCTCCTATCCTGCCCACCATTCAGCATCACAGCCCACGGCCCACACCCTATCATCCCGCAACCCACCCCTCCTCCACGGCCCAGCCTACCCCACCAATACCCCCTGGTTTCCCACTGTCGCACCGGCCCCCAACAAATCCTCCTCCTCCTCCACCCAACACTCACCCAATGCAAACCCGTGCTAAATCCGGTATTTTTAAACCCAAGGTCTACCATACCACCGTTCCCCTTCACACTGAGCCCTCTACTATAAACAAGCCTCCCAACATAGAGTTTGGTGTTAGGCTATGGATGAGGAGTTTGCGGCCTTGCAGGAACAACACACGTGGGAGTTGGTACCCTTGCCCTGGAATCGAAAGCCGATCGGGTGCAAATGGGTGTATCGCATCAAACGGGACGCAAATGGCGCGATCTCACGGTACAAGGCTCGTCTAGTGGCCAAAGGTTTCCACCAGAAGTATGGAATTGATTACAAGGAGACTTTCAGTCCGGTGGTAAAACACCAGACGATTCGTCTAGTCCTCTCTCTTGCTCTTAATCACCAGTGGCCTCTACATCAGCTGGATGTCAGCAATGCCTTTCTGCACGGGGATCTTGATGACGATATCTACATGGAGCAACCCATTGGCTATATTGACTCCTCTTATCCCACTCATGTCTGCCGCCTTCGGAAGTCTCTATACGGCCTCAAGCAGGCTCCCCGGGCCTGGTATAACAAACTTTCTTCATTTTTGCAGGATCTGGGTTTTCGGACTTGTCTTCATGACACGAGTCTGTTCACTTTTCACAGCTCTCGTGGAATAGTTATTGTCCTGGTATACGTGGATGACATTGTCATTACAGGCAGCTCCGATCAGCTCATCACTGTCGTCACTACGGCCATGCACCGGGAGTTTCGGCTTAAGGATCTTGGACCGCTCCACTACTTTCTTGGGATCGAGGTTCGGCGCACACCTTCTACTATCTTCATCAATCAGGCCAAATATGCAGCAGAGCTCATTGACCGTGCGGGCATGACCCACTACAAGACAGCGCCAACCCCCATGGCAGCTCGGCCGGCCGAGGGGCCCACGGTCCCGTTCGAGAATCCCACCTTATACCGAAGCTTGGTTGGCGGCCTTCATTATCTTGCTAACACTCGCCCGGACATACAATATGCTGTGAACCGTGTCTCTCAAACTATGCACAATCCCTCCACTCAGAACTTCCTAGCCTTGCAACGCATTCTACGCTATCTTAAGGGGACTCTTCAGCAGGGTATTCTCTTCAAAATAGGGGATATGGAGATCTCCGTCTATTCAGATTCTGGGCATCCAACAAAGATGATAGGCGCTCCCTCACTGGTTACATGATTTTCTTTGGGTCCAACCTCATCTCCTGGTGCACAAAAAAGCAAAAAAGTGTCTCTCGATCATCCACCGAGGCCGAGTATAGAGCCATGGCCGCGGGAGTCGCGGAAGCCATGTGGCTTCGTTATATCACTGATGCGCTCGGCATTCCTCCCTCACGCCCTCGGCTTTTTTGCGACAACGAGTCAACCATCTGTGTTACCAAAAATCCTATTCTCCATGATCAGATGAATCATGTTGGTTCTGATTGCCACTTCGTTCGTGATGAGGTTATGGCTGGTCGTATGATTCCGTATCATGTTCCATCATCTGAGCAGCTTGCCGATATTCTCACTAAGCCCTTACCGTTGCGGCCCTTTACTTATCTATGCTCCAATTTGCCCCTCGTACCCGATGCTCAGCTTACGGGGGGATAATAGATATATATATAATTATTATAGAATAGTGGGGTCACTCTGTAATTAGTTTCCATTGCTTCCCTATATATGCACATGTAATCTTCTCTTATTCAACAAAACAATCATTATACAACTCTATCAGAAAGGTATATTGAATTATAAAATAAATTTAATATAATTGAATTCATCTTAGGATCTAGTTTTGACATCTCAAATTTTTTAAGCATTTCTTTATTTAGACTATATTTAATTTATGGTCAAAGCGTGTAATTGTTTGACCAAAAATACATCCAAATGGGAACTTTTTGTGGGATGGAGTGAGTAGGAAATTTGACTTTTCATCCTCTTCCTTCAAATCCAATTGGACCATCACTTTCATCATTATCATCATGTTCATAATGATAATTCTATTATTATTATTATTATTATTATTATTATTATTATCCTACTTTTCCATCCCACAACAGTTCTCTATTCTCTCCAAAAAGTGGTCTCCCAACCACACATAAGAACATAACTTTTGCTATGAATCTTTTTGATTTACATGCTCTGTATGGATCTTCCTCTTCTGGAAGGAGATAAAATTTCTGGGAGGTTTTTGACATAAAGAACCATTTCTCATCAATGTGCAACACATTGTGAAAACTCTTAAACTTAGGGCTGCTGGGAATGGTATCAGGTTCTATCTGATCTAAACAGAACCTTAACCTGGAAATCTTATTAGCTTCTGTAATAAACGGTTTGATAGCATTAGAATGGCTCCTAAGGATACCTCTCTTTACCCACTCATGAACTGTGGACTTAGGCTTCCCAATGGCTGCTGCTAATGCTCTCAGATTGGTCCTCTTTCTTAGGGGAGTGTCTGCAACTACTTTTAAATCCATGAAAGCCCTCTTCCTTCCACTGTTTCCTGCAATCCTGCTTCTCACATCGATGGCAACCCCATCCTCTAACTGTTTTTTTACAATAGCCCATATCTTGCCGACTGTTTTTCGACAGACATTAAACTCTGAAGCGAGTTTGTTGATTTGCCCATACTGAGCTGAAAATGTACCATCAGGATTCTCTTTGCAATGACTTAGTAGTGCATCACTAATCAGCTGCCTCGTTGTCTTCTCCAAATTCTTGGAGTTTATGTCTAAACTCATTTACGTTTATACGTGCAGGCACCGGGAAGAAGAGAGGAAAAAAGCAAAATGAACCAGAAACTGAAAAAGGGCATGAAGAAGAAGAGGGGCAGATTTGGGTGCTGTGGCTGGTTCCTAAAAGGGGAATATGCTTGAAGAATGTGGCAGCTAAAAATGGAAAGTGTTGAAGTGGGAGGTTTTAAAGTGATGTAATAACCCATTTTGAATGGGTTTTAGGGGTACTTTTGGGCGGGTAGTTAAAAAAATTGGGGGGAATATGAATTTTTTTTGCTGTTTTGGATTGTAAAGTACACTTTTTCCACTTTCTCTCAATGATTGCAAATAGTGGATTTTACTTTATGTTCCATCCGCCACTTTCTCCTCTTTCTTATCCACATCCCTTATTTTTAAAGCAAGGGTATATTGGACATTTTAAAGCCTTTTTCCACCCCTCTTAAAAATGAGAAAAAGTCAAACCAGGAACATCATTCCCGACAGAGGGAGTAATAATAATAGAAGTGGAAGAAGAAAAATGGTAAATTGATAATAATAACAATAACTAATAATAATTAATAATAATAATAATAATAATAATAAATAATTAAAAAATAATAATAGAAGTGAAAGGGGAAAAGATAGTAAAACCACTAATAAATAATAATAATAACTATAGTAAATTAATAATACTAATAATAGTAATAATAATAATAATAATAATAAAGTGAAAATTGCACTAAATAGGACTAAAACATAAGTCATTTCCCAATGTAGGACTAAAACTTTTTTATTATCTAAATAGGACTAAATAATGACTAGTTAGAAGAATAATGTCCAAATGATGCTGGACATTTAGTTGAATAATGACTAATTCATAATGACCAAAGGTCATACTTTAGGAAATAAAAACATATGGTCCTATATTGGGAAAGTCATTATGTTTTAGTCCTATTTAGGTAAATTTCTCAATAATAAATTAACAATGATATGATAATAATAATAACAGAAGTGGAAGAAGAAAAAATAGATGAAGAAAAAAAGAGGGGGAATGTGGGGGCTGGATAGGAAGGAGAGGACCGAAGGAGATGATGATGATCATGATGATCAACATGATGATAGGTGATGATGATGAAAGTGACGGTCCCGTTAAAGTACCTCACACTATATTTTAAAAATTGGAAGTATCGAGCAGCACCTCACAGTATATTTTAAAAATTAGAAGTATCGAGCAGCAATTTTCTATAAGACGAGAGAAACATTTTCATATTTATTTTGGTCATTCACAACTACTCCCTGGTTATGGATTGTTTTGTCTAGTGGAATACCTAACAGGCCTAATTTGATCACCTAACTACAATCTTAGATCTCTTATAAATATAGAATCACTATGTTGAAACGAGCAGCAATTCTTAGATCAGTCACAATTTACTTAGACCAGAGTTGTGAATGGCCTCCGGGCGGTGGTTTCCCTATGTTGCACCTTCTCTTGGAATTTTCCTTTTGGTTACTCTATCTTCTTTTGCAGAGAAAGGTAGATTATATGTTACTCCTCCGTCCCACTTAAATTAATTTCTCATTTGATTTTTCACGCTCTTCGATATAGAATGCTTCTTCAGTGCACCTTGGCTGCATATCATTTTTGTCGATCTTCTCACATAAAAAAATCTTTTTTTATTTAAAAAAAGAAATACTTATTTAAGTAATAAAGAAATGTTTATTTTGCTCAAATGTAAGTCCATGGTGGACCTTAGGTCCACCATAGAATTTGCTCTTCGATATAATCTTTTGACCATTAATATATCTATTTATACATAATTAATATTATAGAAAAACAAATTTCAAAATTATGTTTCAAAATAAATTTATTAATATTAAATTTATATGACAATTCAATATATTTTTTCGTAATATGCGATCAAAGTTCAAAAAAATTTAACCATGGCAGAACTTTTTTTATGAAACGGAGGGGTATCTGCTTATAATTCTCATGAGTAGGTCTATAGAAAACTGCTTGAGCCATAGGTTCCCAATAGTATTCACACACACATTTATACACCAAATACTTACATCAGTTTATTTGGGGTACTTTTGTTGGTAAAAATAGATGTTTCTATCACCCTGAACCTCCCTCCTAAACCTTCTTTCCCCCAACTTCCTTAATATCCTAGCAATATACTGCTAGGGTAGGGAAAGGGGGAGGGGGTGGGTTGAGGTGGGGGTAAAGATTGGACTGAGGTGGAAAGTTTAGGGGGAGTTTAAAAGGGGTGGGAACCATTGTTTTTATCAACGGAGTGTCAAAAGTGTCCCAAACGAACTAGTGTAAGTTATATATATATATATATATATATATATATATATAGTCTAGAATGATGCCAATGCTAGTGGCGGAGACTGGATTTTCTGGTAGTGAATGCATTTCTTACTTAATGTAGAAATATCTAATGTATGTCAAAAGAATTAAAATGGTACAAATAGTATAAATTTTGACTATATGAAAAGTTAACATAAAAAAATTTTATAATAGAGAGATTATTATTTATATGATGAAATCATATACGGAGTAGATTTTTTTTAGATATTCATATTTTTTATATAATGCCCTCAGAAAAAATTATTACTCGAATTTTTCCATCAATCTTCATAGAAGGGTCAAAATAAAACATATTCAAACATTTATTTCTAATTTGACATTCGATGTGCAGATAAGTTTTGAAATTCATATAGAAACAAAAATTTTAAAGTAAAATATACTCCCTCCGTCCCTCAAAGTCGTTCCCTTATTGACTTTTTGGGAAATTAAGGGAGGGATACTTTGGTGTTGACTTTCCAAAAATACCCTTGATGTGATGTGTAAAAGTAAGATGTGATGGATAGATTATTAGTAAAAAAGTATGATGTGATAGATAGGGTATGAAAAAATAAGGGGTAAAAATATTTTTTAATAGATAAGAGAAGGAGTTTGTGGGACAAGAAAAAAAGAAAGGGGGGGGGGGGAGTTTAAGCGACGGAGGGAGTATTTTGGATAAACCGTAACTCCGCCACTATTGCTTACACTAGTTTGTTTGTACTACTTGAGTGCCCTTTAATCTCACCTACACCCCCTAGCTAGTCCAGCCCAGCCCCACCCCTACCCCTTACCTTTTCCTCTCGTGCATGCCCCGGTTGCCCCCCTTCTCTACTTAGGGAGTATACTGCCTGGCAACAATTTTAACGATCTTAAGAAAAAAGCTCTTGAATAAAAAGTCACTCAAAATAGGATTGGAGTGAAACATACTCCCTTTGTCTCACGCCAATACAAAATGCACTCTTCCTTTTTAGAGGATTAAAGTTAAACTTAAAAATGATGAAACTGATATAATTTGATAATAATTAGTCTAATTGAATATTGAAGGATGCCAAATTCTATAGTGGACCTATGGTCCACTATGAACCTACAAATGGCTCAAATAAGCAATTCCTTAATACTTAAGTAAGCATTTTTAGAAAAAAAAAGAGTTTTTATGTGAGAAGGTCCACAAAAATTATATGCACTGCCCAAGGTGCACCATAGAAGCACTCTTGAAGGATATATCCATATTTATAGAGATTACAAGAGAGTGTTCTATTCATAGTAGGAGAACAACTATGACAACAATACAATAAGAAAAACAATATGATCGATCAGGAAAGTAATTAAATATTATACTACGTATTTATTTTCTATTATCTTATATTCCTAATATNAACAACTTGGAATACATGTACTAGAATTGAGCTGGAAGAAGCAATTTTGTAAGGATAACCTCTAGAAGTAGAGAGCCAGATCTTCGTTGCATGACGAACGAGCTTGAAATCACGTTTGCTAAGTTTTTACCTGGTGAGAGTGTTGACGATTAGAACGACGGTGAGGAGTTTTTTCTCTCTCTTTTTGGACCGTTCTCTGCTTCTCAATCGCTTTCCATGCTCTCGAGCTCTAAAAAACACAGACAAATGCAATTTTTCCGTTCTTCGATCACGCACATGATTTCTTTTTTGGAGTAAAAGAGAGACAATGGACGGCGGCTGTTAGACACAATCGTCAAGATTGGTTAGTGACGCCATGCTGTTGGACGATCAACCATTGTGAACAGAGACCGGCAATGTGCTCGATCATAAAGAAGAGTCTAGGTTTTAGAGAACCTTAGCTCCGATACCATGATACAATTTGATAATAATTGGTCTTATTGAATATTGAAGGATACATCCCTATTTATAGGGATTACAAGAGAGAGTTCTAATCATAATACGAAAACAATTATGGTAACAATACAATAAGGAAAATAATATGATAAGGAAAGTAATTAGATATTATATTTGTTTCCTATTATCTAATATTCCTAATAGAAACTATAGTGATAAGTAGATTTAAATAAGAAAGAGTGTAAAATTGATTGAAAAGGTTGGAAGAAAAGTGTGAAAATGATTTATAAAGAGACACTAAAAGTGATTACAATGATAGAATAGGTAATAAAAACATAAATTATATTAGCTGTGTCAAAGAGAAGTAGTGCCTTTTGGGTGGGACGAAAAGAAGTACTACATCCATCCCCGAGTATTTGATATAATAAATCTAATAAAATTATTCTTCTACCAATATCTAATATCATTTTAATTTAATTTGAGGTCAAAGTTTGTCAATTTTGACAAAAAAAAATCTAAAGTTGGCAAATACTCAGGGACGGAGAGAGTAGTTCTTATTTCAAAAAACGAGTAAGATGTTTTTATCTTCAAAATAAAACTATCGAACTATGATAATGTAACATTCTATAACATTCCATCATCTCTTTTTGTATTATATGTTAACATTCTACGTTTTCCTACTGATGGTGTTAATTGTTTCGACCGATTTTATCATTTTTACTGTGTCAAAATGATAAATGAGCCTAATTAACAATCACCAAAAATATGAACAAGTTATTATTGACGTGGAAATCCAAATCGGGAGAAAACCACGGGCCTTTTCTGGCTGTACCATGCCAACGAGGAGATTTTATTAATATCAGGGGTAGTACATAGTACATAATCTTTGATGTAGCGTCTTAGATCTATAAAGAATAAATAATACAAGGAGTATTTTCTAAGTAATGTGAGAAAGAGTATAATTACATGGTAGTATGTAAGAGAGTATGGACATTTCCTCCCCATATTGAAAGAATCCTTCTCTTGTTATAATGATAAAAGAGAGGAAATCATGGAGTGGGAGGTGATAGTGGATGCATTTTAGGAGAGGAGTAAATGGTGGAACTGGTTATGGTAGGGAGTTGACTTAGGGATGATGGTGGGGTAATTTGTGAAGAGTAATTGGCGATGATAATTATGGTAGTATTAATTGGGAAATTTAGACCGGGAAATCCTGACCATATAATATTTCCCATCATGAAGTCCTCCACTTTTTTGAGTTGTGAGAATCATCAACTCAAGAAAGTAAACAATTCCTCCGAGTCATATCTTCAATCATCACGTGTTACATTCTTGATGGGTTGATAAGATCATCAAACTCTTTTTTCTAGTCCTTCTTGTCCTTCGCTGGTCTTTGAGCTTCTTCGACTATATCTTCTGATTTTTCTTTTCTTTTTTTTCAAAAAATGCAATATATATTTTTTCGACTAATTGAGTCATATCAGGTATAATAAATATTTTGATCGAATAGCTCAATATTAGAGCAAATCAAACAACTCATCTCAACAAAAATGATTTTGATATGGAGCGAATCAGTGCCGCAGTCATTCGTTTTGTCAACGAGACTGTTGTTAACACATATTAATGTGTAACGTAATTAGTATCACCCGGGTCGATACAAATTAAATCAACTGTTATATCGGTGTTAGTCTCGCTAACCGGTGTAAGTAATTATCTCTTCTATGTCTCTCGGATACGAATCTAAAATGCCTCATTTAGAGGGCTTAAATGAATCGGGCGTCCCCGACAAAAGCTCTGTTCTCTTTCTTTTTCTATATGGCCCTCTTTCGGACAACATCCCTCTTATAGGTTTAAGTTTTTATTTTATCTATTTTTTAGACATCTTTTATCACCGCTCCACTCTGATCGTGTGGTTAGGTCTTCCACCCTACCCCGGTTTGTGGTTAAGTCTTTCCCTGTAAAGGTGGTCACTGGAGCTCTCAGTCCCGTGCATCTTTCATATCGTCCAGTCTGTATGTTTAATGCATCGCTAGTCTATACGTGATGAATAGGTATGATGGCATCTAGTCTTGATTTTTTTAAGATCAGACTTCCAACCATCATTTAATTTTTAACTTGGCATTCAATCATCCGGTATACATCATCTGTTATGACTATGAAAGTTTATATTCCTTTCAATAGAGGCCGCGACGACGAAGGATTTTATCACTGAAGGTGGCGACAAATCTAAGCCGCCTAGGCAAATTCCTTTCAACAGAGGCAACTTCCATTTATCGGATCTGAGTTCTTGGCTGACGTCACGACGTGGAAGCAGTCCTCCAGTGACATTGGGGAACATGCCTCAATAGTGGCAGGCTAATGCTTTTCTCTAAATCGAAACAGGGACTATTTTTACGTTTTCTTTTAAGAGAGAGATGATTTTTGGTAAATGGATCTCTTCTAGGGTTGATTGTTCTTTGAAATTCAAAAATCTCTCTAGGATTCTTGAATATTTTAGGAGAAATATTCCAAAAGATTACTTTTTTGAGAACATACTTCCAAAGTTTGTAGTGGGATCTTCATGGACTTTGCATGGCTCGAGCACTGATCTTTGTGTTGAAATATTGGAATAATAATATTGCTCCCTGACTAATGAAGTACATGATAGAGTATATATAGGAGAGACTCCTAACACAACTAGGAATAGAGAATGAAAACTAACTAACATACAACATCTACCACAAATAGGATTAGGAAACTGACTAATAATGAAATACTACCCTAACCAATACTACAAGAATTACTATTAGTATTGTTGTCTAACATCCCCCCTCAAGCTGAACTCTGGCTGAAGCAAGAGGAAGCTTGGACACTAGCTAGAAACTAGAAACTTTGAGAAGAGAGAAGTCTGACATGCGCCGGTGAGAATGGAAACTCTGAGAAGAGAGAATTTTTCTTTCATCACCCCCCATGTGATTTCAACACTTTGTATGGCCAAATTTAATTGGTCCCACAAGTGGCGCCAAATGATGGTGTTAATTGTTTCAATTGGTTTTATCATTTTTACTGTGTCGAAATGATAAACGAGCCTAACAATCACCAAAAATATAAACAAGCTATTTTTGACGTGAAAATCCAAATCGAGAGAAAATCACGGGCCTTTTCCGACTGTACCATGCCAACGAAGAGATTTTATTAATATCGGGGGTAGTACATAGTACATAATCTTGGCATTATAGCTACCGATGGACCGTTTTAGCTCTATAAAGAATAAATAATACAAGAAGTATTTTCTAAGTAATGTGATAGAGTATAATTACATGGTAGTATGAAAGAGAGTATGGATATTGGCCTCCCCATATTGAAAGAATCATTCTCCTTTTATAATGATAAAAGAGAAGAAATCATGGAGTGGGAGATGATAGTGGATGCATTTTAGGAGAGGAGTAAATAGTGAAAGTGGTTATGGTATGGAGTTGACTTAGGGATAATGATGGGGTAATTTGTGAAAAGTCATTGGCGATGATAATTATGGTAATATTAATTGGGAAATTTAGACCAAGAAATTCTGACCAGATAATATTTCCCATCAACTACTAAATTAGTATTTTCTCCATCACTTTCATGCCTTCCATCCTTAATAATAATGTTGATAATCCAAATAATGATGATGATAAAATAATAATATAATAATAATAATTGATATAATTTAATAATAATTAGTCTTATTAAATAATGAAGGATACATTACTATATATAAGGATTACAAAAGAGAATTATAGTCTAAGTAGGAGAAGAATTATAATAACAATACAATAAGGAAATAATATAATAAGGGAGGTAATAAATAATAAAATTTCTAATACATCTATTATTCATAATACCTCCCTTGTAAGCTGATCATCGGTAACGAGGAGAAGCTTGGAGCATATATAGGTACTGGAATTGAGCCGGCAGAATTGAAGGACTTATGTGAGGATAGTCTCTAGAGGTAGAGAGTCATATCTTTGATGCATGATGAACGAGCTTGAGATTACGCTTGCTAAGTTTTTTCCAAAGAGAGTGTTGGCACGCGATTGGAACGTGGGCGAGGAGTTTGTGTTTTCTCCTTTTTGGTCCATCTTCGGCTTCTCTATCGCTTTCCATGTTCTCCATCTCTTGGAAAAAACACAAACAAATGTAACTTTCCTATTCTTCGCTCACGTACATGAATTATTTTTTTTGGAAGAGAGAGCGATAATAGTTTTTTTTTGTAGAGAAAGAGAGGGATAATAGACAGCTACTATTAGGCACACTCGTCGAGATCGGTCAGTGATGTCATACTGTCGTATAGTCGAATGCCATGAACACAGACCGGCGATGTGCTCGGTTGAAAAAGAAGGGGCTATAGTTTTTAGAACCTTAGCTCCGATATCATGATACAATAAGATAATAATTGGTGTTATTGAATAATGAAAAATACATCCCTATATATAGGGACTACAAGACAGAATCATAGTCTAAGTAGGAGAAGAATTATAGTAAGAGTACAAATAAAGAAATAATATACTCCTAATAAGGAAGGTAATAAATATTAATATTCTAACAGCAGATATGATACACAATTAGACGTAATGGCGTCGTTTGATCCATGTAGCCGACCTCACCTAGTGGGATAAGGCTTTGTTGTTGTTGTTGTTGTTGTTGTTGTTGTTGTTGTTGTATTCTATTTCTTAATACATCTATTATTTCTAATAATAATCATTAAAAATATTATTAATATTAATAATAATATTAATAATCGAAATAATAATTCTTATAGTGATTATGATAAGATCATAATAATAAATTAAATAAATAAAAATAAACATGAAAATACTTATAATAATTAAATAATAAATAAATAATAAAAATATTAAAAACAAAATTTAAAAATTAAAAATATAAAAATTTAACAATATCTCTATATCCCCAAAATACCTCTAAAAATATCTCTGTAAAAATTTTAAAAATAAAATTAAAAAATTTAAAATTACTATATCCTTGTACAAAATATCTCTATATCCCCAAATAATGTGGTGTAATTCTCATTTTCTTTTCGGGATGTAAAAAAAGAGTTTTCTTTCAACTTTTAAAAAAAAAAATTGGTCTGATATTTTTTCTCTCTTCTCTCCATTAGTTTTATCCTTATGATTTTACTTTTATTAAACTCCGTTCAAAATCAAATGTAGACTATTATTTTAGGATGGAGGAGTATAATATTATTGAAATGGGTGTTGAAAGATATTAGAAGACATTCGAAAAGCTAGAATATAATGAGTTGGAAAAGCAAGGACAAAGGAAAAGCTTGAATGAGTTAGAAAAATCGAAAGGAGTTGTAAGAAACTATATGGAATTATAAGAAATTAGAAAAAGTTAGAAAAAAATTAAAAGAGTTGAAAGAAATGAAACATGTTGAAAACATTATTGATAACATTTAGGATGGAGAAAGGGTTTCTGGATTGGGCAATAAGACACTTGGCTTGAACCACATTAAAAGATTGAATCCAATCGATTAATTAGTTCAACTCAAGAGCTTATATACCGATTATTTTACTTTTGGACTTTTGATGTGGGATGACACTCTAACAATTATGTTATTTTATAAATTTTATATTTTATTCAAATAATTTATAGTTTACTTTTTCAATATTTGACATTTTTATTTTCGTCTATCTCCTTATATGTTTTTATAACAAACCATATTGATAATATTTGTATGACTCAAACTCACTTCATTTTTTTACTATTTAATATCAATATCTATCATATTATTTTTGTTTCTGAATTAGCATATCTAAAAATTTATTTTGAAGACAAAAGAATTTTTTTTTAAATAGTGTGGCATTACATCAATTTTCTATTCTATTGAGATAGATGATGATGATGATGATGATTATAATAGTTTTTGTTGTAATAATAGTTATAGGTAATAATAATAATAATAATAATACCATAATAATAATAATAGTAATAATAATAATAATAATAATAATAATAAATTATGAAAAATACTCTTAAATGTCTTTTTAGATTATTATTGGAAGAAACTAGAAAAAGTTAGAAGAGACTAGAAAGAGTTGGGAATATAGAAAGGGATTGGAAGAAATTGAAAATAAATGAAAAATGTTAGAAATTAAGAGTTATAACTCCAAAAGTAGAACCATAATATATTTTGAATGCATATTTTTAATTTAAACTAATGATATTGGCACTAAAATTTACCTTACATTAGTTCCATACAGCTTTTTTACAAAAGATGCAACATTAGCAAATGCAACAGCGGGTCACTACGATTACATAGTCATCGGAGGCGGAACTGCCGGCTGTGCACTGGCGGCAACGCTATCCACCTCTGTAAAAGTGCTTCTGCTACAGAGGGGCGGCCTGCCGTACATCAATCCAAACGCAACGCACCAAAGCGGTTTTGCATACACATATTTCGACATGTCACCCGCCTCAGCTGCGCAGCAGTTCGTGTCAGCGGACGGTGTGCGACTGGTGCGGGGACGCATTTTAGGCGGCGGCTCGGCCATCAACGTTGGCTATTACTCGAGGGCTAGCAAAGAGGAGGTGTCCGAGGCAGGGTGGGACCCACATCTCGTGAACGAGTCATATATGTGGGTTGAGAGGAAGTTGACTTTTCGGGTGAAAACATTGTTGGAATGGCAAGCGGCGGTAAAGGACAGGTTGGTGGAGGCCGGGGTGGTGCCATACAATAGAGGAACTTATGAGCACTTGGAGGGGACCAAGATAGGGAACTCTATATGTGATGAGAATGGGTATAGGCATAGTGCTGCGGATTTGTTGGATTACGCTGATGACACTAAAATTACTCTCTACTTGCATGTTGTGGTTCACCAGATCTTGTTCAAGATTCCTTCCCCAGGTCGGTCAATCTATTCTTTGAAAATGATAGATCAATCGAATCGCTAAATTAATATTTTCACCATCATTAACATATATAGTCTTAATGAAATTTGTGAAATACTATACAACGCAGGGAGAAAACCCATAGCCTATGGAGTTTTCTTCAAGGACTCAAAAGGGAATGGTCACACGGCATTTTTAAATGGAGGGCCCAATAGCGAGATTATTCTCTCAGCCGGTGCAATTGGAAGCCCGCAACTATTGATGCTAAGTGGTATTGGGCCATCTGATCATCTCAAATCCCATGGGATAGATGTCATACTCGATCAACAAATGGTTGGGCAGCGCATGGCTGACAACCTATTGAGCAGAATCTTAGTTCCATCCATTAAGCCGGTTGAGACCTCATTTTCTGACGTTGTGGGCATAACTCATTCAGGGAATTACATTGAAACGCTTAGTGGATTGGCTCTTGTCCCTGAAGCCATACAAGTCCTCATGCAAGCTGGTATTAACATGTCTTTTCCGGATATGAAGATGCAAGGTGGGGCTTTATTTTCCAAGGTGAATAAGACTTTCTCTGAAGGGCATTTGGAGCTCAAGAATAGGGACCCCAATGACAACCCAACGGTCACCTTTAACTACTTCAAGGACTCGAGGGACCTCCAGACATGCGTGCGAGGCATGGAAGTCATCAAAAAAGTATTTGAGTCACATGCCTTTGCTTCCCTGCGAAATCCCTCCTCCTCATTTCAATCTATCTTAAACTTAGCCGCAACTATTCCCATCAACCAAAGACCAAAACACCACCGCAAGTCTATTTCGTTTGAGCAGTTTTGTGTGGAGAATGTGTTTAGCATGTGTCACTACCATGGTGGGTGCCGAGTGGATAGCGTTGTTGATCGCGATTACAAAGTGATCGGTGTTGATGCTTTGCGAGTAGTTGATGCCTCCACTTTTTTTAGCGCCCCAGGAACTAATCCCCAGGCAACTATCATGATGTTGGGAAGGTAATTTTTTGAAACATTGGAATAATAATGTTGCTCGCTAAATTATGGAGTACATGATAGAGTATATATAAGAGGGACTCCTAACACAACTAGAAATAGAGAACGGAAACTCACTAAAATACTACATCTACCATAAATAGGAATAGGAAGCTGACTAATAATAAAACACTACCATAACCAATACTACCATAAGTAATACTATTATTATTGTCTAACATCCCCCCTCAAGCTGAACTCTGGCTGAAGCAAGAGGAAGCTTGGACACTAGCTAAAAACTAGAAACTTTGAGATGAGAGAAGTCTGACGTGCGCCAGTGGCTGCTGACGTCGTTGGAGAAGAGAGAAGTATGACATGCACCGGTGGCTGCAGACGTCGTTGGAGAAGAGAGAAGTCTGACATGCGCTGGTAGCTGCTGACATCTTTGAAGAAGAGAGAAGGTTGACGTGCACTTATAGGTACTGACGTCGAAGAAGAACAGAGAAGGCTATTGGAGGTGCCTCTTTGATTAAAGATCTTTGGCATTCTTTGTCTTTTTCTTGGATCTGGGCAATGCTCTCTTTCTTTTTTCTCAATTGTGACAATTTTTTATGACTTTCTTGGAGGGGTGAGTTGTCAAGGTATTCTTTCCGCTACTTATTATTTGATGAAAGGCATTTAGTGAGCCTTAGCTTCTTCACGTATCGATCTATTTATGTTGTGATGCAGG
The DNA here is from genome assembly GCA_900332095.2 of Cuscuta campestris. NCBI lineage: Eukaryota > Viridiplantae > Streptophyta > Magnoliopsida > Solanales > Convolvulaceae > Cuscuta > Cuscuta campestris. Next base: position 1,585,300 of record OOIL02005600.1, read on the forward strand.
TACATGGGGCTGAAAATTTTGCAACAGCGACCAACTCTTGAATGAGCTTAGAAAAATGATATTTTAAATGGTTTTGTTACAATAACAATTAAGCTCATACACAAATATTTGGTAAGTTTGTATGTCTAAAGAATAATATAGTGGTGTTTATTTTAAATATCCAATAATATAGTGTGAGAGCATATATAAAGGCAAGCTCTTCCTTTATACATAAGCTTGTTTGTATTGGAATGTATGATCCCATATGCATTGTCCACGAATGCGTGTGTATTAATATAATTGTATTTGTATCGATGTAAGTTGCTTGATACAATTTGATAAAAATTGATCTTATTAAATAATAAATGTTACATCCCAATATATAGCGATTATTACAATAGAGAATCCTAATAATAATAGACTAACCATTATAGAAGCAATAGAATAAAAAAAGTAACAACAACAACAACAACCCAGTTGAGTCCCACTACAGTAGGGTCTGGGGAGGGTGTGTGTACGCAGACCTTGCCCCTACTCGGAAGTAGGGAGGCTGTTTCCAAGAGACCCCCGGCTCAACCTGCACAAAAAATATGGTAGGGAACACAGTATAACACGGATAAAGCACCAAGTACAATGAAATGAAAGTCCTGCAAGCAATAGCAAAAAAAGTAAATAATAATAATAATAATATCTTATTTCCTACTCTGAAGTAAATAATATCTTTTCATTATTCCTAATATCCCTCCGAAAGCTGATCACCGGTAAAGAGGAGCGGCCTAGAGCACCTGTATTGAAATAAAGCCGACGGAAGCGGTTTTGTGAGGATAGCCGCTAGAGGTAAACACCATAGCATGGTTGTTGTTGGAAAAATATGTGTGATCCTACAACCAAGAGCTGTGGCGTTCTCTATAAAATGTAATGGAATAACCGTCGGTGCCCAATAGTCTAAATGTCATGTGTGCCTTATTACATCATACACAATTTGAAATGCACCTTCTCTTTTTTTTTTTGGGGGGGGGAATAGCATCTTCACACTCTTGAACAAGTGGCCTAGAAAGAGCAGAAATATGTTTTTGCCCCTCGCAGTTACAAACAACATAATGCCACACAATTATACCATCATGTGACTTTGTGGTCATGCTTTTTCGTGTGTCAAGAGCAACCAATGATACATAAAGCTTGTAGATTGTAATATCTTCTTTTAATTTCATAAAAAGCATACCAATTCTAGATTTACATTCATCCGAACATGAAAGAAAAAACCCTTCATTGCACAAGAGTTGACTGTCAGTCTGTGTTGATGAACCATCATCTAGGTAACATTATTAAAACACGGGCAGTTTGCAATCAGAAATAGATTAAAATTTGTGAAATTGAAGCAAACTGAGTATAATAATAATATTTGAAATTTACTATGAATTAAATATGAAATTTACTGAACACAATAGAATATGGAAGTAAATTGAAATGGAACAAATGCAAATGAAATCGAGTATATACAAAAAAAAAAGTCAATACATATTGTGATGATGAATATGAATTCAACAAACACATTTGCAATTGTGAAACAATCAATAAAACTCACATGAAGCTTTAGACGATACCCGAACATTGAATATGAATTGAACAAAAATTCATATATATTCATTCTTAATTTTTTCCTTGTTATGAGATGAAATAATGTGAATGCTCATTCTATTCAACTCTAGCTCAACCACCTCCACCACACATCAACACGGTCTGCAGGAGCATAATCACCATCATTCAATAATTAAACAGCCATATGTACAATATTTTCCTTTGATTTGTATGAGTGTTCATACTGGGCCACTTCATTTTAAATAGAGGATCAAATCCTTGCATGTATGCATAAGAATCCCATGAAGAGAAATATCTAGAGACAAGAAGATTCCAGAATATATCATATCTATTTTATAATCTCTGAGCATTTTTTCTTCTATTTTTAACACATTATTAGCACAAAATTGCTCAAAACCATGTTCTTCCTACAAGGTATATTTTTTCAAGAGTTTATATATATATATATATATATATATATATATATATATATATATATATATATATATATATATATATATATATATATATATATATATATATATATATATATATATATATATATACACATATACATATACATATACATATATATATATATACATATACATATATATATATATATAGAGATTGACTCCAGTGAGATGACACCTTACGGTGAGATGACATGCTTTGGTAAGATGACGCAAAGCTCACCACATTAAACTACAAAGCTCACCAATGGCCAATATAAAGCTCACCTGGAAATAAGGCAAAGCTCACAACTTTGAACACCAAAATTCGCCTTTTTTTAATTTTTGAAAATTAAAAAATTAATAAAAAATAAAATAGCAACACCGGTCAACCACCGGTCAGTGGCGGCGGCGCGGCGGAGACCGGCGGCAGAGGTGGTCGCCAGCGGCGGCAGCGGTAGCGGCAGCGGAGGTGGTCACCAGCGTCGGCGGCGGCGGCGGAGGTGGTCACCGGCGGTGGCGGCGGCGGCGGCGGTCGTCGGCGGCAGGCGGTGGCCGGCGGCGGAGGTCGGCGGCGGTGATGGTCAACGGTCAATGGTCAAAGTCTAGTCAGCACCAATTCCTTTGATTTTTTTTTTCAAAAAAAATTCAAAGTGTTGAAAAAATATGGTAAGTTTTGCCTTACAGTTTGGTGAGCTTTGTAGTTGTCCTTGGTGAGCTTTGCAGTAGCTAGTGGTGAGCTTTGTGTCATCTGACCGTAGCATGTCATCTGACTGAAGTCAATCCCATATATATATATATATATATATATATATATATATATATATATATATATATATATATATATATATATATATATGTATGTATGTATATATATGTATGTATGTATGTATATATATATGTATATATATATATATATATATATATATATATATATGTATGTATGTATATATATATATGTATATATATATATATATATATATCCTTTATCCTTTATATATTAAAAAGGAGAGTTGAGCTTCCAGAATTACGACATTTGGCACGCTGACTAGACAATTTTTTTAACACCTCCTCATCCATGTCAGCAAGAGCATTGAATTGAAGTTTCCTTATTAAAGCTCTTAATATACAAAATTACTTTATTATTTTAGAAATAAAATTATTTATTAAATTTTAAATGAGGAAAACTATGGCAAAAATGAATATATTTTTATGATTTTTTGTAACTCATTAAATTATTCATACATATTTTTTATAAATTATAAAATAATGGGAAATTCCATGTGGAGTTTCATATAAATATATTCACTAACATGGAAAATATTTAAAGGAATAAGGAAAAGGACATATGCAGTTACAAATATTTTAATTATTATTGAAAATATCGGACAAGATAAATTTATTTTTATGTAAATTTGTAAAACTACCCACCACTTTCAATTTTTACTTTTTTCAAAATAAGGATTTATATAATGATTAGTAAATATGCTTCATAAGTAACCCGAAGCTTTTATTTTTGAAAAACTATCATTTATAAAGAACACCGATTAAAATTTTGTCCCTAAGTGATGTTGAATAATAGTAATAATAATGATGATGACAATGGTATTTTAATGATGATTAAAATATAAAAATTTTATAGTGGATTAAAATATACATAAGAAAGGCATTATGGACCAACACTTTTATTTTAATATACATAAGAAAGGCATTATGGACCAAANCCATCAATTCATCAAAATTGTGGTCCTATTGTAAAGTTTATACGTTAACAAAGAGTAAGATTGCATTCATCAATGCCCTTTTGCACGAATAGGGACACAAGCTTTTTCTGATGGGATACCCAAACTTGGAGATGGAAATTTAGAAAAGTGATTGATGGAACAAGTGACCTTGATATTCTACCCGAATTCTTGATTCTAGACATAAGTTATCTCCTCAAGAATAACTTATGAAAATAAAACCAAATGTTTAGAGATCCTAAACCATAATATAGTTTTAAAGCGGGGGAGGGGGGGGGATGGGGGTGGAGGGAAGAATGTTATCAGTGTTATTGTTGGTTTTGTGAAATCAAGTCGATCAGGGAAAAGGTTTATATATACCATTGAATTTGGCACCATCCGGTCTAGGACTACCCTGAAGTTCCAAAGAAGACAATTCCGAAATCAAGGTTGAATATTGTCATTTATTGGATTATTTTAACTAAGTCAGTGTTCACTCATTGTCAGTTTTATGTTTCTATTTCATAAGTGAATACAAAGACACGATTCAAAATATTTTTTCTAGATGAAATTGAAAACCCTTACAACTATACCAAAAATATTTTACACCCTGAGGTTTTTTTAGAAAATTTAGTATTAAAGAAACTACGTTAAGTACTTTGTCTTTTTTCTATGTTATTAAAAATTTGTGAGAAATATATTATCTTTATTTATTGTATTGAAAAAAATTCAGAAGCAAAAAAGATTTTTTTAACCCCGTGCATGGCACGGGTCAAAATGCTAGTGTGTGTGTGTGTGTGTATATATATATATATATATATATATATATATATATACATACCCCTGGGAACCAATGTCATGGGATGACCCGTGGGCGCTCCGGTGCCCCGTTGGTAAAATTGACGGTTCCTACCCCCTTAACCCTCTAGTAAACCCCTCACTCCACCCCGCCCCGAACACATCACCCCACCCCCTTCAATTGTACCTCACAAGTTGATTTTGACTTTGGAGGCAAATTTTGATTTCTCGCATTGAAATATTGTGAGATCTATATATATATATATATATATATATATATATATATATATATATATATATATATATATATATATATATATATATATATGTCATTCGAATGAATTGAATATGCCTCTATTTGTATTTGTTTAATACAATGTTGGAATCAAAATTGAATTTGTATGGGATTCGAGTTGACGGCTAGAGTCGGGACAAGTTTTTGAGTTTGTGGCGTAGATTTGGAGTTGAAGTAATATACCAAGATTACCCCTCGGCGTCGAAAAAGTTCAGGGTGTGGGCTTAATCGCCCGCCACGTGGCATCATCTTCTCGCCCTTGCGGTCTTTCAGTCATTTCCAACCTCAAAAAAAACTCTCCATTTCACTCCAAAATTGAAATTGAAAGAAAAAAAACAAATTAGTGGCTGAAATTTCTCATCATTTTTTTATTTAATTAATTAAATAAATACAACGCCCCCTTTTTCTTCTTCACTCTTGCCGCTTCAGTGAATCTCCAGATTCCAAATTTATGTATTCCCCCCGGCAACTTCTTGAGATTCCGATTTACCCTTGCCGGAAATTATGAGGTCTCCGGCGACGCGTGCCGGAGCTTGTTGATCTTTTTCCAGGTACTGACTGATCTTCCTCCCGTGGCTGCTGTTTTATGCTCTTTGTTATGGTTCTGCGAACATAAGATTCGTTTTTGTGAGGATTCTGATTGTAAGTGTTTATTTCTGTTCTTAATTTCTCTCGAATCCAATTTCTTTTTGAGAAGAAGGGAATCTCAGTAGAATTGTTGATTTACCAACTAAGCTCTTTTACAGTAGTATCAATTTGTGTTTGGTGATGATGATGATGATGACGATAAGGTAGCTATAGTTGAAAGAGGACTGGTGTATTTTCATGGACTCTTATTCCTCTGGAGAGGAACCGGTCGTCAAGGTCCTCTTTACAGTTTACCCACCCTGCAATTCAATATGAGTTCCCAAAATTTGTCTCGAACTTGTAGTTGAAGTCTCCAATCTTTTATGGCAGACTAGGAAGCCTTATACAATCACCAAGCAGCGTGAGCGATGGACAGAAGAGGAACATAGCATGTTTCTTGAAGCTTTGAAGCTCTACGGGCGTGCTTGGCAGCGTATTGAAGGTCTCAACTTTGGGCTCTCATTGTTTTCCTTGTTTCTCAATTCTTCTTTTTCACATTGACATTTCACTTTTTCATATATGTGTATATCCAATCCATTTTAATTGCATGTTGAGGGATTTATTTATGCTGCCATTAGATTGTTACATCAACCTACTGAATTGGAGTACCATTATATTCCTCTTGGTGTATAAACTTTCGTTGTGCATTTTTTATGTCTATATATTGAACATAAATCTGAGTTCACACTTTTTTTCTATTGGTTCTCTCGCTTGTTTTTTGTGTGTATATAGAACATATTGGCTCCAAGACTGCTGTGCAGATTCGGAGTCACGCACAGAAGTTCTTTACAAAGGTCAGGAGAGTTTATGTTCTCACAACCCAGTTTTTTGCTTTTGGAGCATATACTGATAATTGCTTTTGTTATCAACTTCACAACTTTGCTCCTGAATCACTTTCCTACTTGAAACCCCATAACTCTGGGTTCTCGAGTGCATGCCTTTATGTTTTAGGAATGACAAGTTGTGGAAGTTAACAGTGTTACAGTGCACATAGATTGTTTGTTTTACAATGAGGCATCTAAATGCTGGAAGTTAAGTGCAGATGTTTTTGCAGATACATGTGATTTGACCCTAATGCTACTTTATTGAGATTTAGCAAGTTATTTCCATCATCTGTGATGGAGCCAAATATTCACAATTTTTTGGCTTTGGGGTATGATGGAATAAAGTAAAATGACTCTTTAAATTGTCTGCGCTTCTTTTATAGTGAAGTAGGATTTAGTCAATGACTCTTTCGACCCTCATCACGAGTCATATGGAAAACACCACTCTATGTTTTAAACATAGGGTTCAGGTTGCGTACATCCAGACCCCGTTACCCTGCAATGGGCGGGAGCCTTTGAGGCACTTCGGTAATGTTGTTGAGATTTAGCAAGTTCAAAAAATTTAGACCATATGAGTAATTCAAGAGTATTTCCTACAACGATTAGGGATATAGTTGATTGTTGTCGATTAATTATAGTAATTTGTATCTCAATAGTAACATTGGTTTGTTTCCTAGTGTACCCATTAGTCCTTTTCCAGCGTTAGTTTCTTTTTTTCTTTGATGACACATATGCTTTACCTTTTATTACCAACACAGGCATATACACAACATTGAACTTCTTGTATGGATGATAAAATCAGCACATTGGTTAATACTATCCTCAATATATTAGTCCAAATATTTTAGACTTCAAGTCTTCAACTGTGAGTGTTATTTTCGTTCATTATAGACAGTGTGCAAATTGTCATCTATGTTGCTATTCTGCAGTTGGAAAAGGAGGCTCTTATTAAGGGAGTTCCAATAGGTCAAGCACTTGATATAGAAATTCCTCCTCCACGGCCGAAGAGGAAACCCATTAATCCATATCCTCGGAGTCGGAAGACAGCTTCATGCAATTTGGTGGCGAAGGATGGAAAGTTATCTGCAGCAGATTCATCTTTGTGCCAAAGTAAACAACCACCTTGCCAGGACAAAGAACCTCTTCTGGAGGTATGTGTATTCCGCTACAGTTCTTACTTTGTGTCAGTCTTTTTATGGATTCCACAGGCAGTGCAAATGCATTACGCTCACACATTATTCTCTTTCTTGTTTATGTATTATTATAATGTGTGAAAAGATAGCAATTACGTGAGAAATTTGGTAATATGCTGACACCAGTTATTGAACTTATTTCATGTCAGAAACCTAGTGATGATGAAAAACTGGACATTGCAAACGAAAACAGAGAGGATGTTATCTCTGATATGCTAACACTTTTTCAAGCAGGTTCTACCTCTCCTTCAGTTGGGAACAGAGATTCTGTGCCATCAGAAGTAATAACAACTTTCAGGGGCTTTGTGCCTATTGTGAATGGAGGAGGCTCTATCCAGGATGATGGGAATAGGTCTTATGTCACCATTGAAGCTACTGATAAACTAAATACTAAACAGTCGTTTCAGGATGGTAGTTCGTGTAGCAGCCCATGTATGGGGAACTCTGTTGAACTAGAAGAGAAGTTAGGATATGGAGAAAGGCTTGCTGAGCCAAACCAGCCAGGTGGAATTATTTGGGAAAATGACATGCGACGTTATCCAAGGCATGTGCCCGTGCATATACTTGAGGAGAGCTCATGGATAAATACTAATAATAGACATCATACCTTATCTAACACATCTCAGCATCAGAGTGATCCCTCGGTGCATTCCACCCATCATGTCTTTCCCAATTTCCACCCCATGGTTACTTCGGATTGCAACTCCAATCATTACAGATCATGTCTGCACATCTCTTCGGCATTTTCCAGTCTAATCGTTTCTGCTTTGTTGCAAAACCCAGCAGCTCATGCTGCTGCAAGCTTTGCAGCCAGTAGCTTATGGCCCTGTTCAAACATGGAGGCTCCAGCAGACTCTGCACTTGCAGCTGTTACTGTGGCTGCAGCAACAGCATGGTGGGCTGCTAATGGTCTCCTTCCAATATGTACTCCATTTCACAACACAAGCTTCACATATCCCACACCATCAGCAACAAATATGCCTATGAGTACCTGTGACACTAAAGTGGGAAATAGTGAGAGAAAGGATGAAACCCCTGACCATTTGCATGCTCAAGAACAGGTCACAGGATCCCTTGAACAGGCAGCAAGAGTCACCGCGCTTGTTGGTTCGAACACAGAGGAGAAGAACAGAAAACTGGTTGACCGCTCCTCGTGTGGTTCTAATACGCCCTCGAGCAGTGAAATAGAGACAGATGCTTTGGAGAATAATGACAAAGATAAACAAGATCCGAAAGATCCTTATCATATCAACCATACGCCAACAGATTCTGGGAACCGACGAGGGAAGAGCAATAGCAACATAAATGACCCTTGGAAGGAAGTCTCTGAGGAGGTAATTGGAATGTTAACTCACCTTCTTTTTCGGCACGTGTTTTTATCAGTTTTGACGTTCACGTTTCAAGATTTTCCAATTCATGTTTAGAGTACTGACATGTAAGACCTATCTCCCCTCATTGATGTCACCTGGTTTATTTCCATTGAAATTTCAAACGCCTATGATATTTATTGACAGGTTTTGAACTCACATTCTTCATTATTTAGAAGGTTGTGACAGCAAGGACATCCGGCGTAAATCTTTGTCCCTATCCTTTTTTTCTCTCCAATGAATCTAAATTTCTCTACCTGAGTATAGGGATTAAGGTTTTGATCAATGACGATGAAGAACAGTAGTGATAATTTACTTCATATCTGTTGATGCTTGCTTACTTTTCATATAGGGACGAATTGCTTTCCAAGCTCTTTTTTCAAGAGAAGTGTTGCCCCAAAGCTTTCCACGCCCACACGATTCAAATATTACAGCAAAGGTATGTAGCGAACGAAACGGATTGCACTTAGACCTCAGTGATAAATCATCGCTTGCACGCCCGATTCACTCTGGGAATATGGATGAAGCCCCTTTTGGAGGGGAAGAAAACACGTTGGCGTTGAAGATAGGAGAAGCGAAGCTGAAAGCTCGGCACATGGGATTCAAACCTTACAAGAGATGCTCGGTGGAGGCAAAAGACAGCAGGGTAACGAGTACAAGCTATCATCATCATCTTCATCTTCATCAGGATGATGAGGAGAAGGTAAGCAAGAGGCTTCGTTTGGGAGGAGGAGGAGAGTCTTCCACTTAATGAAAGTGCAAAAATGCAGCTGTTTGTGTTCTCCATTATTTGATGCCAAACACGTACTAGTATGTTATATATAAACTGTCTTGTACAATTATATACCCGGCCAAAAGAAGCTCACAAAAAAACTTGTCGTCTGTAACATATACTTGTAATCTGCATGTGATTAATCGAAGACGTGAAGTGCAAATCAGAGATATGCGTATATTCGGACTTGGTAGAGTTCCAAGTCCGAATGAATTCCGTAAGAAAAAAAAATCAACTCTGAAAACTAAGGAATCTGATGAAGAAATGGGCTTTGATCTCTTTGGAGGAGATAGATTAAAGTTTGTCTTGTATTTTTCATTGGAGAGCTCTCTCCAATTTGTACTCTCTCTGTTTCACTTGAATCCTTATACAAACACTATTCACAGGATCAAATTTTATATATTTTGTTTTTTCTATTTTCATTACTCATTTGATAATATAATATTATTATGTCACTTCTTGTTTTGTAAATCTTTTGATGTAATTTTTTGATATATAATTTTTATTTTTAATTTTACACATACAATCAAATAAATTAAATTGAAAATAAAGTTGGTCAAACATCGTAACGCGGACCGGAGGGACAGGTGGGAGTACTTAGTTTCCCATTTGAAGAAGAAAAAAAATTCAAGAAGATTGGCAAAAAAGTTCCTTATCTTTGTCCAACTCTTGGTAAGGTTTCTAGGCTAAAAGATTTCTCTAATAGAGAGTTATATAGAAAAGAAAAAAGAATTTGACTCCAAGCCTTTAGTGATATCATAATATTTTTGTCCATTTTTAACGAGTATCAAATATTCAAGAAACTTCGCCTAAATGTTTCCGCTATCACTTTTTGAAACTTACGGTAAAGACAAGGTCAAGAGTTTTCTTTATAAAAAAAAAGTCATCACAAAACTTGACTTCGAGCCCCAAAGACACGAGTATATGGTACATCCGGCTATACTAGAAGTATGGTACAGTTAGGTAGTTCTCATTTTGAAATAAATTAGTATTCGTTCTCGCACAAACATAAGTGTTTACTTGAAATAACGTAATGCTCATTCAGTAATAACGTAGTATTCATTTTCACACATTTGCTCAATATAATTTTAATATTTATTTACGAATAACGAAGTGTTCATTGTTAAACAAAGTAGCGCTCATTCTCAAATAACGTAGTATTTTATTATTTTAATAGTTTTTTACTTCTATCTAAGGAGTTCTCCCGAATTAATTCTCTAAAAAAAATTACAAAAATCTCAAAACACAACTCCGAGCCTTTAGGGCATTTTTCACGTTTTTTTGGACATGTTGACAAGTATCGATTAACTTGCCTTAACATTTTTGAAACTTATACGAGTAGTAAAGTTTTTTTTTATCCAAAAGATTTCTATAAAAATAAAGCTACACACATTACAAAACTCAACTCTATGTCTCAAGGGATGGCATTGTTAGTAATTTTAGTGTCATCGACTATTTTATATAATTGAAATTTATTAAGAATAATTTTAATAAAAATTGTTAACGAGCTCGAAGATGCAGAGTGTGGTAGTCCCCGAGATCAGGGTTCAAGGGGCGGTAGCCTCTGACCGGGGTCAAAATGATGAACGCTTGAATGTACAAATCAATACATTCGGATGTCGAGTTTATCCAGCACATCGTGTGGGAAATTGCTTGATACATTCGAAAGTTTGAATCCAAACACTCGAATGTTTCGCGATAAATTGCAACGGTTCACACTTAACTGTAGAAGTAATCGTTCAACCTAATCTGCCATTAAGCATTCGAATGTTAGAGCACCAACATTCAAATGTTACCCTGCCTAAACGTCATATTGTTATGGACACACTTAACTTCCTTTGCTTCCTACTTTCTATAAAGTTTACTTTCTATGACGTTTCGGACAGTAAGTACATAAATGCATCTAAGATCTAGCAGAAACAGCTTCTCTGTTTCGTTTGACAGCATATGGGTAAAACTCCCCAAATCTTGGACTTACCGTTCTAAACAAACTGCTACAAAGAAACTTATTTACAGCTACTCACTCATGAAGGAAAACATTTCTTTTAAGAGTAAATGTATTAAAATTCAGATAAAAGAAACATATCCAAAGAATATTACCAACAGTTTTAGCCAAAGCAACCAAATGTAGCCTTGTAAAAAAAAAAGTCATCCTATATACAACAACAATCCCAGAAAAATCCCACAAAAGTAGGATCTGGGGTTCCATTCTATATACATGTATAAAGACTCACTCATGCTATATGAACACCAACACGTACCGCAACATCACATACATTTTTTTTGGTTCTCGGATTCACATCGAGTTTGTGTGCCCGCCGAGACAAGACACGTGTTTGCATGTTAATGTACAAGTTTGGTGTAGTACAAATGTGGTATACATATAGCACAGCACATTGAGATTAGAGGCCGGCTTTAGTGATGGTTTTATATGATGCAAAGAGCTAGAGAAGCGATTGCCAAAGAGAGTGAAATGAAAATTTAAAGGGAACGGGTAATAATTTGTATCGTACCTAGGGATCATGATTGGTACCATTTACTGAAGAGCTCTAGGAGAACAGCAGCAGCAGAATCCTTGGCTTTCTTCACGCTCGGCATAGGCTCCCCAATGCAGTCATCTACCCACCCTCTATCAGAAGTATTTACACGTACTGCAAATGTGAACCTCTTTGCATGTGCCGGACCACCCTGATGGACACATCTGAAAACACCCAACTATTTCAGATCGCCAAACAACATTTCTCAAAACGAAAAAGGTTTGAACCTCCAACCTAAGGGCCCCGCCTTCCCACACCTCCCTCTAGAGCATTAATGGAGGAATTAAATCATTAATACTTTACTCAGTGGGTTTTCTTATCATTGTACATTAACATAGTACGGAAAACTGCCAGGGGTGCATTTGTGCATTGTAGGGAGGGAAGGAAGAGACGGGGGGGGGGGGGGGGGGGNTATATGATGGCAGTGGCCAATTTTTACGCAGACACATATCATTCAAGGTCTGTCTTGTAAACGTTTGGCTGGAGTTATTCTTCTTATTCTCCTCATCATCTTCACCCTTGTCAGCTTCAGCAGCAGCTGCCTCCTCCTTCTCCTTCAATGCAACAAGGGCATTCCTGGCGGCCAATTTTTGAGCCATTTTCTTTTGAGGATTTTGAGCTATTCCAACCTGGACACCGTCAATGTACACCTCAACAGTTGCTATATTTCCACTTCTGGACGCTTTATACTCAAGGCCTTCTGCTTGATGTTGGCACCGTTCTTGCAGTTCTCGAACTGGATGCATTGGAAGTGTCTCCGGAGTAACCATTGGATGCAACAATGGCTGAAACACCTGGTAATTAATGCATCAAGGGATAAATAAAAGCAATTTTTTTGAGCTCAAAACCGTGATTCATCATCCTCCACAAATTATTATTTTTACAATAAATTCAAAACCATTAGCCTAGTAAGAACTAACCTTCCATACGGTTGCTGTGTTACAGCCACTATCGAGAAAAATAGCCCCTGCAATAGATTCAACAATGTCACCAAGAACCTTCGGAGCTTTGCAATCCCCTAAACCAAAAGAGTTGATCTCAGTTTTTGACGGTTCATTTTGCACTTCAAAAACAAAGTTCCGAATCTGGACCCTTGGCAGAAAAAAGCAAAACAAATGTTCAAATGACACTTCACAAAATAAATAACATAAAAGATAAAGGGCACTTTTTAAGTTTAAAACAAATATTAAAAAAAGATTCCAAACCTGCTTTTCAAGAGCACTAGACCCATGACGAAGGTGTACATGAAGGTTATGCTTAACAGCAACACGTGCAAAGTTTTCATTGTTGACAGCAGCAGCCCGCAGGTCAGTCAAGCGTCCCGGCGGCAGATCTGTGTAGCTGAAGAACAAGTGCTTGGTAATTAGATGGTCCAGCACTGCATCACCTACAAACTCTAGTCGTTGGTAACAAGAGACTCCAGACGATGGGCGTGAAGCATGTGTAATTGCTTCTACCAGTAAACCCTTTTCATTAAACTTAATGTTTAAAGCGCCCTCAAGTCCATCAAAGTCAATACTCCTCAGTATGCCCTCAGGAACTTTACTTGGCACAATCTCTCTCCTCTTTATGTCACTCGGATTAAAATCAATTTGAACTCCAATCCACTTCATAAAGTGGTTTGCTGCATGCTTTCCACCTTCAACATAATACACGCCAATAAGTGCTTCCACAACGTCGGCCAGTGTCTTGCTTGAGAGAACACGATATGAACTTGAATCATTCTCGAGCTCACCATCTTCCATCTCCTCATCTCCATATTCATCACTATTATGAGACTTGTCAGCCACACTTTCATCATCAAACAAGGTTGATTCCCCTTCACTCGTGTCCTCATCAAACACCGGTGGAACACCAGGTGCAGCCCACCTTGATGGAGAGAACCTGTCTGCTTGGATATATGACTGAAGTCCCTTGGCCAATGCATATTGATATAGCATCATATTACTGACCATTTGCTGCCTCATTCTTGTGAGTTGACCTTCATGTTTTTGAGGATACTCGAGAAAAAGAAACCGACTAACAACCCATTTCAAATAAGCATCCCCGAGAAGCTCTGCTCTTTCATAACAGAATGTCTCTTGGCAAGAAGCAGCAGTCAAAGCTTCCAAGATCTATGGAGTAAACAAATTCCATTAACCACTCACTGATCAACAAAAATGACATTTTTTTCTAGTTGATCGACATTGGCTAGGTTCAATTTTACCTTTGAGGCAGGGACATGAAAGCTTATGATATGCTTAAGCTGCACGGCAAGCAGCATGCTTTCAATTCTCCTCATTACAGAGGGCAGTCTTTGGGCCCCGCGAACCAGTGCTCCAGGGAGTGGATGCACCAAACATAACTCGGGAGGTAAGAAAACAAAATATGTTTTCTCCAGAGTTTCCTCGGATTCACTTTCTTGCACTTCAATATCAAATCCAGATTTTTTTAGTCACACATGAAATCTAGCTTGGCCAAAACAGAAAATCACAAAAAAGGCATACCTTCTGAATGCTCAAACCGAGGGGAAAGAAGATTCTTGCAATATGATACACCACGGCATCTTAGTAGAGGTTGGTGCCTATATAACAAGTCGACTCCATATCTGTAATACAATTAGAACAAAACAGTCTTAACGCAGTATATGGCTATATACTGTACTCAAGGAAGTAGCATTTTCACAATCAGGACATCCAAGCTGCTTGAAGTAGGAAAATGCTACTACAGCGGTTGTGTCCCTAGAAAGAAAAGCACTAAGGGCCTGTTTGGATGACGCCCTTATTTGAAATCAGACTATGATTTTGAGTCAAAATTTTAAATCTATTGTTAATTGACCATCATTTTAACTCGTGGTTGTAGTGATGTAGTCTCTCTCTAAATAAGATGAGACAAGAGAAGGCAACAATGGCTTGAAATCACCAGAATCCAAACAGATTTTTGTAATGATTTTTTAAATCTTAGTCAAAATCCTTGGTTTTGAGTCACAATTTGTAATCATCATCCAAACCCTAAATGGTCCCACTTAAAGATATTTGGATCGCCCTTCACTGTCTTGGACATCCTTTGAACACAACTGAAGTGCATTAAAAAACGGTTAGAATGGGAAAATAATAATTACTCCCACCATCCAGATTTAGTTGTCACTTCGTAAAAATTCCCATTTTTATAAAGAACAATGAACCCCAAAAAAATTAGGGTTTGGAGAGTGTGTTACCCCTACTTGGAAGTAGAGAGGTTGCTTCCAATAGACTCCTTACTCCTAGCACAGAAGCACAAAGTAAACACAGTAGCACGAGCAAAGTAAGAGTACCACAAGCACAAGCTACAACCTCAAAGATCTATCCAACAACTCTAATCCTAGATCCTAGATGTTCCTATCTAAGGTCATATGCTCCATAAGATCCTCATGTCGCAAATCATGCCTAACCACCTTCCTACAACTCTTCCTAGGTCTACCTCTACACAAGCCTCTCTCATCTCCCCACTAGGGCCTTTGCACTTCTCCTTCTTACGTGCCCAAACCACTTCAACCTAGCTTCTCACATCTTATCGTCTATAGGTACCACTCCCACCATTCCTCGAATAACCTCTTTTTTAGGAAATGAGTTTAAAACGTTAAGTAAGCCCTTCAAATAAGTTTGTCATTCATTCAAAGAAGGTGGACAACTAATTCCGAACACACACAAACAAGAAAGTGGACTACTAGATCCCAACATAGGGAGTATTTTTATGGTATTTGTGTTGCTTGACTTTTGCTTCTATTGAAAACTGCATAGACTATATACAACCAAAGGGAAGATTAATAGAAAATAGATGCATACTTTAGCTTATAGTAATCAGCATACGTTCCGTACTCCAGATGACCAAGATACCCTTCTTTCCTTGGAAATGAACTCTCAGCTGTCATCTCACTGCGAATGGAATCAACATAAAACCTTTTTCCAGAGTGAGCAGCAGTGACAATCCTTCCAATAAGGTCTTCTGACCTTGAACAACAATCAACCATCACTAGGAGGTTGTCTCTCGAATTCACATTATCGGACATTTTAATGGTAGGACCGCTAGGAACCAGTCCAGATGCTTTCACCACATCAAATTGTGCCACAGCACCTCTAATGCCATAAGTAGGATGTGATTTTACCCCAAAACCTAATCCATTGCGCAGCTTTCCGAAACCATATTCTCTTCTATCTCCACCAAGTGCTCGCTCATTAGTGCCTAGATAAACATCCGGTCGAGCTCTCTGCAGTGGATTTCTCCATGCATCTGTCTTACTTATATTTTCAACAAGATCCCAATCAATACCATTTACAGATTCACAACCAGAAATAGGAACAAATAAATATGCCTTCGCAACATCCCATGGTGTGGTAGATGGCTCAACATCAACATCCAATACAATGCTCATCAGTCTCACATGAAAGCTCTTCAGGGATGACAGCTGACAGATTTATTTAAGATAATCAAATACATAAATATTCAAGAATCAAGTAGTGGCTAATTGATAATTGTAAGGCACAAAGTGCTTTTTCAACAACAAAAAGAGCTTTTAACAACCTGAGCCTCTGTAACTTTTACTGTTCCTAAGAAGATCAGAGATGCTTTTGTTATCACAGTACGAGCAATAAATAAATCAATAGACATCGATAATACCTGTAAGCCAAGAAGTCAAATAACAGGAGAAATTAAAAACATAACATGTGGAGGCAGTCACCACTAGATTGGGAATAAGATGCAAAAGAGGAAAAACAAAACCTCTGCATCCAGCTCATTGGCAAACAGCACAGCAAACTCTGATGCTTGAGTTAAGAATGGATCTTTTGAGGAACCAACATTTACACATTTTACAGCATACATACACAGATGGAAGAACTTTGAGCTGTTGGAATGATCCTTCCCTGATAAAATCCACTCTCCCTGCAAAGGAAATGTCAATTTAGGAGTGAGCTTTATATTTTATCAACACTAGGACTAACACCAAAACTAAAAGGGTGATGAAATACAAAATGTCTGTGTCATCATAATAAACTTCACACTTTCTTTTTGGCGGTCCCACTGGTCCCTAAAAATTCACACTTCTCCTTTTTCTTAATTAGGAATGAAATATGTTGTTCGCAATCTTTCTGTTTTCTCTAATTAAATTTAAACTATCCACTTTTTAATTTTCAACTGCAATCTTAAACTCCGTGAAGTCAAACAATTAAGGCCTTTTTTGGGACCGAGGGAGTAGAATTCTTCCCATCGATTTCCTTAACAAGTAGGTGGGTGTGTAACTGTGTGTCAATGGCCTCTTTGCAAGGAAAAAAGAACTTAATCTAGCAGAGATGGAAAGTGCAAAACATAATCCAACAGAAAAAAAGTTGATAAAGAATAAATTACAGAGTGTTTGGCATTTTCCAATTACAATAAGTAGTACTCCCTCCATTTCAAATTCATCTTCTAATGTGAAAATGGCAGTGTTTAAGAAAAATGAAATTGGGTGATTGAATGATATGCAGAGAGAGAGAGAGAGAGAGAGATAATATGAACGACACCCTTCTTTCCTTAAAAAGGAATGAGAAGATCATTTTGGGATGTCTAAAAAAGAAAAGTGGAAGATCATTTTGGGATGAAGGGAGTACTCTAATACATTTTTATCAAATACTTCATAATATGGTAAGCAGTGAATTTATTCATATATAAACTGGGGAGGATGGTGCTACCAACTTGCAGACGGTCAGATTTCCATGGTGCTCATTAATTACAATAGCTTCCTCTGTAAACATAAACCATCTAGAGGCATTTCTTACCATCAAAATAAACCTATCTTTAAAATTCTTTATACTAAGAAAATGGCAAAGCACTGGAAAAGCAAATTGTCATTGAGCCGGAAAAGAGCAGGCTGCAAGTTGAGGCCCTTTAGGACTTTGGAGGGAAAATTTAAAGCTAATTATCAATGGATTATTTTGGAAAATCAAAGAGCCAAAATAGGAAAAAGTGTAACTAACCCGGAGTGTGTTAGCAACGCCTTCAGGATAAAATTCCCTATGCCTAGCTGTTCCTGGAAGAGAATCTCCTTCACCATTGTCCTCAACGTTATCTGGTTCTGTTCCACTTCCCTTGTCTGGCAAGAGCATGTCAGTCAAGGCCCCCATCTCATGAAGCTTTTTGCAAGCAGCCAAACAAACTGCCTAAACATGGCATAGTAAGTATTTAATGAATAATCTCCCCTTCAAATATAAAAAAAGTATTTAATGATTGCTCTCGTGTAGATGGCACTTGATAAATAAAATTAAGCAGCAATAATAGCACCTGTTGTGCAAGATGTGTGGAGCTACATATAGGACCTTCCAGTCTATCAAATGGTGCATTGCAGGGGAGCTGAAGCCTGCATAAGTATTCTGAAGGCCCTCCTGGCTTCTCAAGACGCTCCATTATAAACTCAGGATGAAGTATGGAATACCTACAACAAGAGAGCTTAATATAAATCCAAGTCCAGTAAAAATCAAAAAAAATTTCTCATTCAATTTATAAGATTCTCCCATAAGCAGGAGTGCAGGACAAAGCATATTAACTTCTGCTATGAAAAGAAACTACACCTGTCAGTGGGTAATTGGGAGCAGTAAAAGTGGATGAGTCCAACTGCAGAGTTCAAGCTCACAATAGCACCAGTGGACGCCACCTGGTAAAACGTATCAGGCAATGCCTCCTTGGAAACTAAATTGGAGGTTCCTTTGAGGTGGCTAATGTCAGTCCTCTCAATGGCTTCCTTCCGCACTGTCTCTTCACTGTTTCTAGAATTCCTTAGAAATGCTTCATGCGACAAATTTCCTCTTCAAAAAATATAAGATTAAGATGATTTCAGAATCCTGGTTACACGTGTTTAAAAAACAGACTAAAAACACAAACAAGTGTACCTTTCAACCATCAAAATATAATCAGAACATTTCTTTCTAGCACGACCTCTAGATTGAATATAGGCCAGAACAGTTTTTGCAAGATCAAAGCGGATGACAACATTGCATTGTGGTATATCAAGGCCTTCCTCGGCAACACTAGTGGCAACTAACAAATTAACCTAGCAAGCATGCAGAATCAAGTATGAGATAATGGAAAAGTGGAAAACCAAGCGACACCATGCATTGCTTCTAATGCAGTATATAGTATTACAGTGAGAGCACTAACATTAGAAGTTGATTTCCATTTTGTCAGAGAAAAGATCATTGACAGTTACATCACTACGAGCTTTGTCAACTAAACATATCAATTAGAAAACATTATGACAAATTCCCTTTGTTGACTAATCATAATAAGCTAATGAACCTTAGCTCAGATTTCTATCATTTTTGTCCAAGTGTGCAACCCTAGCTTTGTGTTTAAATACAGGCACTTCGTAATGAATTAATAGACAATGTCGCTATTATTTTCATAGTATCGTATGTTTCAAGCAAATATTATCACCATGCATCAAAATTTCAGTTCACTTCAAACACATTATTTAAACGATAAGAACTGAAATATCTTATGATTTAGAATTTAGACATACACGGCCATCACGGAATTTGGCAATTGTTTCATGCATTTGGCTCGTCCGCATATCTTGGCTATTGTTGTGGCCAATCAAGCTCGCTGACTTTACAAAACTTAGTGAAGGTAGCTCTGCAAATACCTGCACGATTGTTAGATTTTACTTTCTTACATTCATAGTATGACAATGAGTTCCACCTTGATAACGTAAAAAACAAGTTTGTCAACCTTTGGGAGAACCAAAGCAGCAACTACACGTTCAACAAATATAATTGCGCGGAAATCGTCCGTGCGCTGATAGTTGAGAAGAACCTTGATTAACGATTGAACCTTTGGTGTCACTTTTCCATCAGCAACAGCAGCGCCAATTATAGCATCAACATGCTCTCCACCAGACATAACTATAAAACAGAATTAAGTACAATCTCAACTATTTCCTTAACAAGTCATGCTAGTGACTCTATTAATTGCACATCAACTATTTCCTTTAAAGACGCTTAGCTAATCAAATGAGACAATCATCAAATATCTATTCCAAACTCAGCTTTCCAAGCTATGCCATTCAAGTCTAGTAGATATTGTTCACCTTCAAGTAGGTTTCTAGAGTATAATAATACTCATTACACTGACTTTGCAACTTCAATGTGCATTGATGAAATGAGATAGGGTGAAAACCCACGTTTGTCGACTGCATTCTGCGGAGATGAGAATGATACGGTGGATGCGTGGGCTGACAAGGTCGGATATGATTCTGAACGAGGTTATCTAAGGATGGGTAGGCATGGCACATGTGCAAGATAAGTTGAAGGAAGCTAGGTTGAGGTGGTTTGGGCATGTTCTTACGTTGGTGGGTGGGAGTAGGGGAAGAGGTAGACCTAAGAAGAATTGGAAGGAGATGATAAGGTGGTAGTTTTTAGGACTTGTGTGCTTTGTATGCCTTATATGCCTGGTGCTCTCTATCTGCAGTGCTTTTCCTTCGTTAACATTAGGTTGTTCTTTGCCTCTGTGTGCTTTGGGCTTTATCTGTGCTTTCTCTACTTTAGTATGTATTTCCTGTGAGCTTTTATTACTTTATATCTTTTATTACTTTTATAACCTTTTCTTATCTTTTACTTCCTCCGTCCCAAAAAGATGCTCCCGTTTTGACTTTTAAAAAATTTAAGAGAGCGATATTTTTGTGTTAACTTTCCAAAAGTACCCTTGATGTGATGGATAAAAGTAGGATGTGATGTATAATTATTAGTAAAAAAGCATGATGTGATAAGTAGGTTAAGAATTAGTAGGGGTAAAAGTGTTTTTTTAATAGAAATGGAAATGATTTTGTGGGACAAGTAAAAAAAGAAAGTGGAAGGAGTTTTTGGGACGGAGGGAGTATTATTTTATCTTCTTGAGCTAGGGGTCTCCTGGAAACAGCCTCCCTACTTACAAGTAGGGGCAAGGCCTGTGTTTGCGTACACACACCCTCTCCAGTCCCGACTCTTGTGGGATCCAACGGTGTTGTTATTGTTGTGTCTTTGTTGTGTCCTTCAAGCTCAAGCGGAAAACAAGGAAACCAATAATACATGCTAGCATACAAACTATAAAGGCTACAAAATATGGAAGATCAAAAAGAAATTGCACCTAAAGGTTCTCACCATGACTATCAAGAAGCTCTCCCTCCTCTATCTCATCAGGCATGTTACATTTTAGAGTCTTGCAAATATCCACATCCATAACGCCTTTAGTTTCTGCAACAGCTCCCTCACTCAGCTTACATTGCAAAAGAGAGACAACTTTACTGAGATGAGATTCTTGAAACTTAACATCAAGTTGGAAGTTTGGCCTCTCATCACTTTGTAAAGCTGTTAGAAAAGAATGAGCAACCTGCAATTGAAAAGGAAATTAATCACAATTTTGTTTGTTCGTGTCGAGGAACCAACTCAACCAAAAGTTAAAGTATTTAGAGGACCATAAAGTTTTTATACTCTTATACGCACCCTCACGCGAAAGCCCTTTGGGCTTGAAGCGTGGCTACAACAAAAGCTCGTGCATAAGTTAACATGAGATTGTTGATAATTGAGCGATGCTATGTCAAGGAATCAACTGAACCGACCCAAAAAAGGTTTTATACTCTAAGTGTTCATAAATAAGATGAAAGAGATTTTGAAATATATTATCGCACCTTAAAGGCACACCATTGTCCTAGTTCGCCAAGTGCATAATTTATAGCTCTCAACTTTTGAATTAAATTAGCAGCACCGTCACTTTCAGTTCTTTCAGACACACCATAGACTAGGCGCAACTCTTCCTTAACTCCAGCATCTCGAGCACCCATAAATTGCCATTTGCTTCTTCTTGAACTTGATTGGGCAGCTGATTCAACTGCCCCTTCCATTTGTTTAATTTGATCATGAAGAGACCATAGAGTAGCAGCTTTGTCATACTCCACTACAGTTTCGGATGGCATTGGTACATGCTTCTCTAGTTCCTTGCGGTCTTTTACAGTGCAAACAACAGAATCCAGTTTACTCTCTAGATTACGAATCTTAATAGCACAGTCCACTTGGCTAGAAACACCTGCACGAGCGCAAAACTCCCTGTAATATGTGGCTTTCCAACTTACTGAAATTAATTCAGGAAGCAAAGAGCTATCGGATGTGATAGCATCCTGTGTAACTATTCAGCACATACCAAAATCTTCTAGACGGCCTCATTGATAAACTATAGCAAATGATACAAAACACTCACAAACATTAATCCACTATACTGACGAACTTTAGTTAGGATGCAGAAACAAGATACAACTTGTTAGACGGAACTAAGAGGGACGCACCAATGCACGTATAAACACAAACCTTAAAAGAATCATGTAAAGAAAAATGGCATCAATGAGGAATTCAATATATAAAACAATCCTAGGTACACACAGAAATAATATCGGAATACCCTTTAAGTTAACAGGAGAAGCAGTCATCCCAAAAACTGATGGTCTTTTCCCCTTTGGTGTAGTGTGATAGAACTCGGACATTACTAAAGAGTATGGATGCTTCTTCACAGCATGATGGCATTCATCCAGAACAAGGAGATTAATAAATTCCATTTTTATTATACTATGCCTCAAGATGTTCAACAAAATTTGAGCTGTCATTACCAAAACCTGGAATGAAAGGGTGACATAGAAAAAGGGGCAAATAAGTGGTACTGTAATATAATTATTAATCAGGAGTGCAAAACCTACAAACTTCAACAAAACGTTATAGTGTTCATTTATTTCTTCTTCTAGAGTTGTTGCCGTGTAAACAATGACTGTAGGCGACCCATGCAGATGCGGTACAGCTAAGCATAGATTTGAGGTTGAAATCTTAATCCACCTGTTTGGACTCAAACTCGCGCTGCCACCGTCGAGCATCCCAAAAATCTTGGCCCATCTCACCACAGTAATGCCCTACTTGATAGCCAGTTTGCCGACGAATGACTTCTGCTTGCTGCATTCAATTTGTTTTTTATATTAAAAAAAAAGTTGAAACCCCTTTTCCACATCATACAAATAGAAAATTATGTATCCGGATTTAGTTGTCCAATTTCTAATAAATCTCGTTTTTAAGAAATGAATTTAAAATGTCAAATAAATCCTTCAAATGAGTGTCACTAATTCATGTTTACAATGCTCATACCCTCTCTCTATGATATTTTAGAAAACTCATCATAATTTCCTTATTGAATATGAAAGGCAGACAAGTAGTTATGAACAAACAAAAACAAGAAAGTGTGAAACTGAATGCGGATGGAGGGAGTATTTAAAATCTTGAAAAAAAAATAAAATGAGGTCACCTGGTAAACCAGTGGAACCTTAGGAACCAAAAATACAGCAAGCATCTTCTTGTTCTTCTTTTTCAAATCAGAGTAAAGACTCCTCATAAGAAGGATGGCGATGAGTGTTTTCCCAGCCCCTGTTTCAAGAAAGGCAATGGTATTTCTCTGCTTTGCCTGTTCAAGAACATCCAACTGGTATTTGCGGGCCTGTTCTTCAGGGGATGGTTCCTTGGGTTTCTCAGGTTTCATCCCCTGCCCTCCACCATTCCTTTCAAGACTTCTGCCAGAGGGGGCCGGCCCTTCTCCGTTCCGGTCAGCCTCCCATGAACCCGTCCTGAAAACCATTTCATTCCTCTCCCTGTCCCGCTCCCAATACCCTCTTCCATCGCTCCAATCTCTCTGCCTCCCGAAACAACCTTTTCCTTCTCTTCTCTTAATCTGATCCCTGTCTCTCCTGTCAACCTCACCAAACTCGCGACGCCTTTTCCTCCCGAGAGTTCTGCTTCCCTCACTCTCGTCTCTACCGTGGCACGCCCTTTTCCCACATCCACCATTATCATCTACCACCGAGCTCCCGTGATGCAGGCGTCGTCCATTACAGAACTTGGGATCAGAAGATACGAATTTCACTGCGGGGCCATGATTCTCGCAGTCGGCCGGAGACTGGTCGGAGCAGCGGTCCTGGGTGATTCCATCCAGAATACGATCAATTCCGCGGGTGAACTGGGAGACAACAGTGGCGGGGGTGGGAGGGGAGTCGGAATTGACGAATTGGGGAAGCAGATGATCGGAGGGAAAGTCCTCGCAAGCGTCAATCCAGTAGGAGGGTTTCGCATCATCGGCGTTGACAGAAACCCTAGACTCCCCATCCATTGCGGTTTTACCCTAACTACTTCCTTTCTTCAATTCCTTCCTTCCTTCCCCGCCTTTTTTTACTGCAGGAATTATACCAGAACGAAGGAACATCAACGGCGAACCTGCTTTGGGGATTGACTGTGCAAAAAGTGATTCTAAGTACTCCCCATATCTAACGAAGTACTACTCCAATGCTAGCCCGTGTGCTTCTCTTGTCATTTTTTATCTAAAAAGAAAAAAAAGAAAAAGAAGGCTACTTTATTGGTTTCTCTACTTGTTTTTTCTTTAAAAATGAAATTACTCTCATACTTGCATTATTATTATTATTATTATTGGGTCATCGTTATAAGACAATTGTGGTGTTACACTTTTTGTTATTATCATTATGAGCGTGTTGCAGTGGCACGCCTTTTTTCATTGTTTTCTGATATGAGCATTACTTGCTTTATCAGGTTTTTGTCTCGCCTTACATTGTTCATTAGTGTCACCTATATTGTCATTCGCTTGCAACATGACTTTAGTTTCTTCATTGGGTTTCGTTTGTCATCGCTCGTCTATGAAACGTGCATTTTACGTAAGTACACATTTACATACAGTAATAGTTACTCTTGGGATTATATAATATGCACAACTTCCACGAGGTCAAGTCCAGAAGGCAATAATATTTGTTTATGTATACATAGCTTCAATGAGATCAACACATGTCGACATGGTTAGGTCGACACATTTCGAAAATTTTGAGTTGATGTATTTCGACATATTAGGGTCTAAACGCAGTCGTCGCTATACTTAGATCAACACATCCAAAATATGTCAGCATATTTTCGTTGATTAGTGTCGACATATTTTGTTTGACACAGTGAGGTTGAACCCTGTCCGCCATGTTACCGAGCCAAGAGGACTATATATAATTATCTGAACACAACTTTAGTAAGATCATCCGGGACAGATGTAATATGGACTTCAAGAGGTGTTCAGGTGCATTTATGATGACTTGGGATTGAAGAAATGAAACATACACTTAAAGTTTTGTACCAAGTTTCCCGCTTTAGTAACAAATTGAAACTTATGGTAAGGGTAATTTACCTAAATAGGACTAAAACATAATAACTTTCTTAATATGTTATTTCTCAATGTAGGACCATTGGTCATTATCTATTAGTCATTATTCAACTAAATGTCCTGCATCACTTGGATATTATTCTTCTCACTAATCATTATTAAGTCCTATTTAGAGAATAAAAAAAATTTAAGTCCTACATTGGGAAATGACGTGTGTTTTAGTCCTATTCAGTGCAAATTTCACTTAGGCCCCGTTTGGTACACGGAATTCAAACTATGAAATTGGAATTGAGGACTTCAATTCCAATTCTGGTGTTTGGTAGCACAAAAATTATGTGGATTTGGAATTGATAGTGCAAAAAATGAATTGAAATTGGCAGAATTCAATTCTATGGAATTGAATCTCATGGAATTTCAATTCCAATTCAATTCCAATTCCATCAATTCCGTATACCAAACGGGCCCTTATGGTAATTGATAGTGATAAGGCTTAAGTGCATTTTTTTAGGATAGAGTATGTTCTTCCTCATTGAGGAGTAGCAAGCACAGCCTAGAGAACCTGTCCACAACAGAATTGTAACACTTTGCCCAGTTTTCTTCAACAGATCAATATAAGTGAGGTTCAAAAACTATACATACAAATTAGCAAATAAATGATCAAATGAGAAGTACTTGCTGAGGTAAAATAAAAAAAACAAGAATGCATCTGAGTCATGTACCCATTTATAGCTTGAAAAATGAAGCCATATTTTTCTGCCTAAGAAACTGAAACAAGTGATGTTGGGACTTATGAACCATCAGTCTGCGAAATCTTTCCCGAGTCGTTCCTTAGGTTGGGTTTTCGCAGCCAACATAACATCCTCAAGGAACCCTCTCCCTGGAAATTCTTTTGGCATCAGATTGTGGTATGTCTCGAAACAATCCTCTGCTTCCTTCTTCTTGCCCAGGAGACTGTAAACAATTCCCTGATAAGACTTCACACCATTATTGCCATTTTCATGCCCTTCTTCTTACTTAAACACTTATTTATCTAGAATAGTGGCACAATTGAACCCAATATAGAGAACCAGAAAAGGCAATTGGCAGTTCGTTTACCTGGCAGAGATAGGGGCGAAAATCTTTTGGGTTCTCTTGAACAAGATTTTGAAACATTTCCAGAGCCTCCTCTAGCTCACCCTGAAACATAATCATCAAAACAGAACCCAGAAAAAGAACCAAATATAAAAATCTTCTTACGACATTCTATGATCGTTGTATTACCTTAACCACATGCATCTGCGCAATCAATATCTTTATATTTCTCTCTTCATTGACTCTTTTTTCGCGACGGGCAACTTCAAGAGCGCCATTCAACATCTCGAATACAGCAGGGCCCTCATGGTTCTTGTGCATAACCATTGCTAGACCCTACACCACAATGGAAAGATTTGGCAAAAAAAGAACTAGATATTGTCTTTTCAGAAAAACATCTTCAACAGACAATGGAAATAGAAATGAAGCTCAAGCTCATGAAACATTTTGCTTATCCACAAACTGTTTGTGCAAATGCAGGACACGTACGTGCAATGCTCTAAGTGATAAAGGTTTTTGCTTCAACACTTGCTTGAACAATCTCCTGGCCTTGCTCAGCTGCCCCATCATCTCATAGCACAGAGCCTGCAACAATCTCCACTCAACTTCTCCCGGCTGGACCTCAATCAGCCTCTCCACATACTGAACGGCCTCCTTCGTCCTCCCTCTCTTCATCATTGCATTCACAATCATCTTCAAAGACTCAATATTTCCCGGGTCCTTCTCCAGCAGCTTCAAATACAAACGTACCTCATCCGTTTCACCGACCTGAGCTTTCTCCTCAGCCCAACTGGTTTCTTGAACCGGCCGGGCCATTGCTGCCCTACCCTTTAAGCAACTGCAGAAGAAAACGAAAGACCCGAAAATCAAAATCACCAATTTCTCCCCGAGAGGCCTGGAAATCATCTTCTGGGGAGTAAAGGAACAGTTCTCTGGGGCAGATTTTGACTGGTGAAGGTGGGGTCGGATGAGGACGATTCTTGGGGTTTTAGAGACTGGGTTCAGGGAGAATGGTTTTAGAGAGCTTGGGAAAATAGGGAAGGAGGAACTAGGGCTTCGATTTAGGGTTAGATGAAGATAGACGAGACATCTGGAGATGGATGAAGAACACATTCTTGATGAAAATCGAAAACCCAAAGCTGAAAAAGATGGAATTATGGAGTAATACGGAGTGAGATTAAAATAAAACTCGACTAAAATGCCTCAGCTTCTGGTGTTCCTCAACAATCAATGTATTACCCTATGCTTTTTTTGTTCTTGAGGATTGGTTTGATTTGAAAATCTCTCTTATCCAGTCTGGGATTTCTCCTCCGGTTAGGCACAGGCGGGCGTCAGGCGAAATGCTTTGGGCATTTTGGGGCTGCGTCATGGATGAACGGCATTTCTTGTCAAACGATTTTCTAATTTTTTTGAAAAAAAAAATAATTTACTCATTTAAATTTTACATGAAATTTAAGAAAAATGGTCAAATTCCAAAAATAGTGAAATTGTTTCAATTTTAAAAGTAAAAATCTCTAAGTATATCTCTTTTTTACATAAGCATTTGTTACAATAATATACAGAGTAATAATGCCACAATTTATTTATTGTCCATTTTTAATCAAAGAATAATTAATATCATATATCTGCCCATGCCTTAAATTATTGTTCAACATACATGAAAATTAAAATTATATTTAATAATTTATCCGTCACAATTTAAATTACTCGTATTTATTTTTTATTCATACAGTTTAACTTTAACCAAATTCTTTCAACCAGTTTTTTATTTATTTAATAAAATAATATAATCTATGCCACCTCTTGATTATTATAACTTTTGATTTCACAACATTTTTTTAAATAAATTAAATTGAATATAATCTGAACCAAATATTGTACTAAACAGCAAGCACTTTAAATTTAGACACAAAAGGTATGTAGACACACAGATATGTGTGTAATGCGTAATTCTTTTAACATATTAAGGTATATATAGACAGAGAATATATTATAAAAAAAATAAGAAAAATATGACCAAAATTAAAATTGAGTAAGAATACTAAAATATTCATATACTCTATTGCTCAACATGATGACAACACTATACTTCTCCAATTTTACTATTTTTGGATGTGGACAATCATTTGCGACATCCCGAAATAGAAAAATTAATCAATATTTTGGGACAGGGTAAATTTTACAAATGTTTTAAATAAGTTTGTAGGGAGTAAGTAATATGGAGTAACTCTTTGTTTTTGAGGGCATGGAGTAACTGAATTTAAAACAGAGAAGTGTCACATATTACACACACACACAGAGAGAGAGAGAGAGAGAGAGAGAGCTAGTGATATTAGTGAGCATATAATTATCACATTTCAGCAGCGAAAGATTTGCCACAACCACATGTGTGTGTAGCATTGGGGTTCTTGAAGGAGAACCCTCCACCCATTAGTGCATCACTGTAGTCTAGTTGCATCCCGAAGAGGAAGAGTAGGCTTTTTGGATCACAAACTGCAAAGAAAAATTGATCAACCAAGACACATAGATAGAAACGCGAGAGTGTTGACTTCTATTTGGACCCATCCATTTATTACAAATTACAATCCACTCCCTCCGTCTGAATTTAGTTGCCCAGTTTCTTGTTTTTGTATGTCCGGAATTAGTTGTCCACCTTCCATGAGGAAATTATGATGAATTGTGAGCTCTTGGCATGAATGAGTGACAAACCCCATTTGAAGACTTATTTGACATTTTAAACTCATTTAACA
Source organism: Cuscuta campestris (assembly GCA_900332095.2). Lineage (NCBI taxonomy): Eukaryota > Viridiplantae > Streptophyta > Magnoliopsida > Solanales > Convolvulaceae > Cuscuta > Cuscuta campestris. Next base: position 1,614,461 of record OOIL02005600.1, read on the forward strand.
AACATGAAATTATTTAGGAAGTGGAAAACTAAATCCGGATGGATGAAGTATAATTTTGCCAGGAAGACCAATTTGAACCCAAGGCTTCTCAGATACAAGTTGAGTTGGACCCACCCTTCTACCATACTAGCATGCTAAAAAAGAGATGTGAAATTGCCTAGGTACAAACATACCGATGACAAAGCCATTGTACTCGATGATAGTATCATCTGCTCTAGCATTCTCTCTGTTCTCAAACTCCATTGTATAAGACATACCAGAGCATCCTCCTTGTTTGACACCAATTCTAAGGCACAAATCCTTTTTCTGCTCGGCTCTCATCTTATCCAGGCATTTTAGAGCATTGTCTGTCAAGGATATCGCGGGCTGAAATTCTCCAGATGATGGTGGATCTAAAACATGGAAAGAAACCACCGTGTTAATAGTCACACAAATACTACTGTATTCTTGCATTTGATACGGCTCAGGCCATACAATACTAATCTGGGTCATTCTGCTTTCGTGTGGAGTGTGGACCTTTACTTACACGTGCATTATTAGCTATTTTACTACGTATTATATATTGTACGCTTGGGCTAGTAAGTTCTCGCTGATCCGATAAAAATGGTATATTGTGATCGGATTCTTTAAGACATCAAATCTAAATCATAACAATACATAGACGTCAGAGGAGATAATTCTCCCATAATTATCCCCCTTCACCTCGATTGAATTACTTCTTTCCTCTCATTCCTTTCTAACTTAGACATAAGTTCCAAATATAGAATTGGGCACACTACCTCTAGTTCGAGAAAGGGTAAGGTTTCTGTACACACACCCTCCCCACACCCTACTCTCGTGGTGGGTTTCTAACGGGTTGTTGTTTAAGTATATAGAATCGGGCACAAAATGCTATAGCGGCAGTGTAAGTTTGGTAAGTGAGACCTTATTCTACACGATAAGGTCATTTCCATCCATTATCTGTAACACTGCAAACATATAATTTCAACAAATAAAACCAGACAAAGGAATCCGGAATCTCATCAAATGAACAAATTAAATTAGACTTTATAGAAACTCCAAGCTGGGGCTGTGGTACTAATTCCTTTCAACTAAATAAGGAAAAATTGAATTCAAATGATCTGGAATAAGGATTCGAGCTGTTAATATTTAATTATATATATATATATATATAGGGGCTGGTTCCTGTGAGAATGCATCTTGTGGAGAGAAATGAGAATGAAATCTAGCCGTTAGATCTGATGCATCGTGCGGCTCAGATTGCATCTTGCGCTCAGGTTTTGAGATTGTGCATTTTCAAAGGATTATGATGCATTTCGTCGTGATGCATTTTCCAACCATTTTGTTGCATCTAATTTTGATGCAATCCTGACCCTTAGATCGTACAATCTAAAGCACCAGATTCATTCTCATTTCTCTCCTAAGATCGCATTCTTACCAGAACCAAAATCTATATATATATATATATATATATATATATATATATATATATATATATATATATATATATATATATATATATATATATATATACAAATAAAATTAAAGGGGTTTGAAACTGAGAGGTTAGATTTGGGAGACGAGTGATATAATTTGCCGGAAAATTTACCTCGGAGCGAAGCCGATCGGATAGATGACGGTTTCCGGCGATTGATACTTGACAGGGAGGAGGCGAAAGATGGTGTAGAGATCTTTGATGAAGATGTAGAAGTTGCAGAGACCTTTGACGGGGGGAAATGATACAGAGAAGAAGGGCAACGAAGTGTTACAAAGAAGGCCATTTCTTCCTCCAAGGAAATGAATTTCTGTTTTCAACAAAATGAACATCTTTTTTTTATCGTTCTTGTTTTTACAGTTTTCAGGTAAAGCCGAACAGAACTGAAAATTCCATAAACCAAAATTTCAGTAATTTACTTTTTTTTGTACAAATTACCAAATACCGAACCGAAATCAACTGGTTCGGTTCGGTAAAAATCAAATTAAATTGGTTTTACCAAAAACCAAACATAAACCAAAATTTGAACTTTAGAAAATCTATTACATTCTCCAAATTGAAAATAACAAAGCACAATTCATTACATATAAGTTCATTACACACTCCAAAGTTAAAATAACACAGCACAATTAGAACCATTACATAAAATAAACAAAATAGTTGATACAATTAACACAATTGTCCATTCCAAAAAAAAAAAACATTTACCAGTATTATTAATTTGATGCTTTCATGATTTCCAAATAATAGAACTTAAACTTAGTGGACTGGATATTCATTATTTCAATATTGAGTTAGATATATGGTATTGGATTGAGTAGAAATGGGTAAATTAAAATAGAGTTGATTTTCTAAAATTGTCATTACTTTTTAGAAGGCATGACGATGAATGAGAAGATAAGGTGGAGAAGAGTGACTTATTTTAGGAGTAGTTTAGGTATTTTACACTTAAAAGTTTACGATAACAAGTAACAGGTAACTTATTTTGGGACGGAGAAAAAAGGCAAACAAGCAATTTAAAATGGGACAGAGGAAGTACATAAGTATTAAATAATTTCGGTACTCGGTTTATACCAAAATACCGATTCCAAATTTTCTACCGAACCAAAAATCGTTTTTTTCAAAATATGAGAATCGAATACTGAATCGAATTATTTGGTTCGGTTTCGGTACGTACCAAATTTTTGGTTTCGATTCGGTTCGGTCGGTTTACCAAATTGTGCACACCCCTAGTTTACTCTGATTAGTCAGATGGCAATTTCGGTACATCATGGACCCACAAGAAAAAGTATCATACACTCATATGAAATTTTATTCGTATTTGAAAAATGTTATTATTATTCATATTTGTTTTAAATCTAAATAGTTATTACTATTCATATTCGATTTGATACTCCCTCCATCCTAAAATGTTTTTCTTAGTTGCTTTTCACACGGTTAAACTTTAATCAATTTCTTTACCTATTTTCATTAGGTATTTGATAAAATAATATAGTCTTGTCACCACTTATTTTGTAGAACTTTTGATGTAGTTTTCAAATATATAAATTTTATTTTTTAATTTTACACCTACAATCAAATAAATTGAATTGAAAATAAAGTCGGTTAAACCTCATAAACAGAAACAAGAAGAACATTATACGACGGAAGGAGTATTAAATTCAAATATTCGGTTTGTATTCATATTTTGTTATAAAATACTCATACAAGTTTTGAGTTTTTTTATGTTTTATAGCTTCCAAAATTATTACCTCACAAATTAACCATATACACCATCCATTCAGCAAAACTCTTTCTATTTCGACTAATGAGAGAAATAAAGTGTATATTTGTAATTAACTTTCTAACTTTGTTCTTAATTTGATGTGTAAAAGAAAAATGTGATAGGTAGATTATCAATGAAAAAGTATAATGCAATATGTAGGGTAAGAGTTAGTAATGAAAGAGAAAGTGTTTTGGTGAAAGAAAAAAATAAAAGAGAAAATGTTTTAGTTAACACAAGGAGTACTTTGTACTAAAAATGGCATGTCCAAAATAACAACAACCTAGTTAAATAGTTCCCCCGTCCCTAAAATATTGTCACAGTTTGACTTATTTTGTGAAACTATAGCACCTTTTGACCGCAAATTATGAAAAAACATATTTAATTTTAATGTAAATTTTAGTAAAATTGGGTTTATTTTAAAATAGAGTTTTCAAATATCAAATTTTTATAATATTTAATTATTTTAAACTATGTTTAATTTGCATTCAAAGGGTGCCACAGTCTAACAAAAAAGGTGAAACTGTGGATATCTTTTAGGGACGGAAGAAGTAGATCACGCGAGAGTAGGGTGTGGGAAGGATGTGCGTACATGCAAACTTTGCCCCTGTATATTATGCTCAATATTTATTATGGAGTAACTTGTATATTATGTTCTGTATTTATTATGAAGTAGGTAATTGGGTATAATTTTTTGTAGGGTATTAAAATTCGAATATATTCGTTAACATATCTAATAGAATACATAAACATTCGTTTTCTTTCAAATTCTAATAAATATTTATATTCTTATTCGAATTCATTTTTCCGAATATGAATCGTAGATTTCGAATACGAATCAAATCAAATCAAAATTATTCGTTCGTTTTACAACCCTAGAAGTGATGCACAAACAATACTCTCTCGTTCCTGAAAATTCTTTTGACTTGTTTTAGTCAGATGGCATAATTTTTTTAACTATAACTTATGAGAAAACTATTTTAAATTATAATACTCCGTATAAATTAAATATCTAGATTCATCTTAAAATATAGTTTTGATATATCAAATTTTTATAACATTTAATTATTTAAATTATGTTTAATTTATGGTCTCAGAGTGTCACTAACTAGTGTCACTAACTGAACAAAAAAGTCAAAATGTGAAGAGTTTTGAAGGACGAAAATAGTTATTGTCTATAGGTAACCAACAATTATTATTCATGTTCCTGCGACGCAAATTCGCAAAACATAGAATCATGGTAACCCCAAATGTTAGGTTTACTCTAGCTTTATGCCTTTATACTAAAATTTAAAAGCATGCTAGGGGTACACCAAGAAGTGTAACCCAAATTTTTTAACCGAAATAAATATAATATATATATTTCTAAATAAAAAAAATAAATTCCATCATATTTATTTTGATCTATTTTTCTTTACCGATTTGGTTTACAAACTTCTTTCTTTTTTCAACTTTTGGTTCTCTTATAGTCTTATGTAATACTCTCTCAGTCCGGAAATATTCTTCCCATTTTCCTTTTTGGTCCGTCCAGAAATATTCTTCTCATTTCCTTTTTTAGTATACTCCCTCTGTCTCCCAGTTTTTGTCCACTTTTGACTTTTGGAATTGTTCATCTAAGCACTTTGACTTATCAAATTCTCTTTATGTGTAAGCCTAAATATAGTCATGTGTGATCTTGTTTGATTTGTCTTAACATATAGATTATTAATATATAATTTCTATAATTTTTTAATATACAAATTATAAGATAAAATAGATTAAAGAAGTGTATTGGATGGTGTGTAAAAATGAAAGTGAACAAATACTCTGGAACGGGGGGAGTACTTTTTAAGGATAAATTTCAATAATACCTTTCTATTTTATCACTAATATATTTTTTTATTACTTTTTTAATAATAAAAGGAGATTTAAAAGTTTATAGTATGTGTATTTTTGAAAATTTTGCATTTTTTTTATTATTCCTTAATAAGCGTGCCAAGTCAACACGGGAAGAATATTTCCGAACGGAGAGAGTACTCCGTAATCTACAAAGTTTTTTTAAATGACAAGTTGATTTTTAGGGTTTCATATTCTTAATCTGGCTTTTGTTGATTACAATGACATTAAATATTACTGGCATTGTTTTTTCTTCTATAGATAAACAAGACTTTGAACATAATGGACAATGTCCATTTGGTAAAGGACATTCATTGAGATTGCAATGACAACATATGCAATGGGGGCAGTAGACATTATAGAACGGTTGTAGATATTTTCTTTTTTTGACTTCGAACATAGTGACATCATAGGAAATACCATTGCTTAACTAAAATATTATAGACATGGCCAACCGACGCATGCATTTGATAAGGAGAATGCGGTAGGTACACGACGCATACAGCCAAAATAAACCAGTGAAACTACTACGAGCTGAGGTGTATCAGACAATCTAATAAGAATTTATTTCAAAATCATATAGTGCCAAGCAAACAGCCAAAAGAGATGGAAACAAAAATAGATGTGTAGCTTAACACTGGCAGCACTGCAAAGCAACCACCAAGTGAAGCTAACAACTAGACTGAAACTACTATACCAGCTGGCTTTTCTCCCCCAAGGGGCAGGGGGGCTTACAGCTTGTCCTCGAAGTCGGACAGTGGCGTCATCTGCTCCTTCAACCCTTTCCTCTTGCGGATGTTGGCCACAAGTGTTGATGCCTGGCTCCCGGGCTCCAGCGGGTCGGATGCCATCATGTCCCAGTGGTCAAACACACACTGCGGGAAAGCCTGCCCGGAGGTCGCAGCTCTCAGGGTGCTGGAGAAACCAAATGACTCGACCACTGGAAGGTACGCCTTGATGTTGTAGAGTGGGGTGCCGGGCCTCTGCACCTCTTCAAACACGTGCCCGCGCTTCTGGTTCAGAACGCTGTAGATTCCGCCGAGGGCTTGCTCCGGTGCTTGGATTTCAACCAGGTAGACGGGCTCCAAAAGCCTGGGCTTGGCAGTGAGTTGAGAGGCATAGATAACTCTCCTGGCAGTTGGGATCACCTGACCACCACCTCTGTGGATCGCATCGGCATGAAGTACAACGTCACAGACCTCAAAGCAAATACCCCTCATGTTTTCTTCAGCCAAAGCACCCTCCTTGGAAGCCCATTGAAACCCGGCAACAACAGAATCCTTGATCTCGTTAAGGTACTGTACTCCCTTGCACATGTCTACAACCATGTTAGGACCGGTGGTCTCGGGGCCAAAGCACCAGATTTTCTTAGCGAGATCCTTGTCCCAACCAAACTCGTCCGACAGGATCTTGGATCGAACTTTAGGGTCGTCCCTTGGACCAATACGGCCTTCATCAATGGCCTCAGCAAGTCCTTCCTCCATGGGTCTGGCTTCCATGTACAGACGGTTGTGCTTGTTGGGAGATTTGCTCATCACAGTACGACAAGATTTCTCGAGCACAGTCTCGCGGAAGGAAACAACTGGATCAGACTTTATAATTTCAGCACCACCCATGAAATCTTCTTGCAGATCTTTCAAACAGATCTCAAGGTGGAGTTCTCCAGCACCAGCAATAATGTGCTCACCAGATTCCTCAATTGTACAGACAACCATGGGATCAGACTTGGATAGACGCTTCAAACCTTCAACGAGCTTGGGAAGGTCGGATGCAACCTTGCATTGCACGGCAACACGGACAACAGGAGACACTGAAAACTTCATTGCACGAATTGGATGTGCATCAACTTCTTTCTCGTTGGTCAAGGTGGCATTCTTGGTGATGAACTGATCAAGACCAACCATAGCAACAGTATTACCGCACGGAACATCCTCAACAGTTTCCTGTTTCTTACCCATCCAAATGACAGTCCTTTGCACATTCTTAACATACAGGTCCTTTTTCTCACCAGGTACATAATTCGGACCCATAATTCTGACCTTCATACCTGTGGACACCTTGCCAGCAAACACACGGCCAAAGGCATAGAACCTCCCCTTGTCAGATGCTGGAATCATCTTCGACACATACAACATAAGAGGGCCCTCTGGATCACAGTTTCTGATTGCATTTGCATACTGATCATCAAGAGGGCCTTCATACAAGTTCTCAACACGGTATTTTTGAGCTGTGGCAGGAGATGGAAGGTGGAAGATCATCATTTCCAATAGAGCATCTGCAGCAGGAAGCCAGGTCTGCATAACACGCTTCATCAAAGCCTTGCCCGTCAATTCCTTCTCGTCAGACTTCATGGTGACTCCAAGCTTCTGTAATATCGGCCACAGCTTATCTTTCTGATCATTCATGCACAGGTTGATGATCTTCTGAATAGGATCGTAACATAGATGAACAAACCCACGCTTGCAAGTGGGAGAACCTGTGTGTTTCTTGGTCCACTTTTTGGCTGCAGCAGGGTCATAGAAGTTTTCTCCCCACAGTCTCTCCATTGTCTTAGCCTCATCCCAACCATATGAGGAGGCATACAGCTTAGCGAAGGTCCCAAGAGTAAAAGCCCAGCCATGCAACCCAGCAGAGAAAGCAACTGTACCTTTCTCTGGGTAAACTTGGACATCGCCGAGGAGGGGGTCTTCATATGTAGCCATGATGACATTGGCATTCTCAATAACCCTTTGGAATGTCTGGTAAGCCTCTTCACCATCAACCTGGAGCTCAAGGAAACACCTATCCATCTTGTTCACAGTTAGGACAGGTCGAATCCTCTCACCAAGGGCCTGACGGAGGACAGTTTCAGTTTGCACACACACGCCTTCAATACAATCAACAACGACAAGTGCACCGTCTGTGATACGAAGGGCAGCTGTAACTTCAGAAGAGAAGTCAACGTGCCCAGGTGAATCAATAAGGTTGATGAGGTACTCGTTCCCATCCCTCTCTCCCTTGTAGCCCTTCAAGTCCCGATCTTTCATTTCATAGTACAATGAGATACCAGTGGATTTGATGGTAATACCACGTTCAGCTTCATCTGCACGAGTATCTGTCATTCTAACATCACCAGCAACTTCTTGGGCAATAATACCAGCAGCAGCCACAAGGGAGTCGGTCAGAGTTGACTTCCCTGTTCATAGATAAATGCAGCAGAAAGCATATGAATCACGTCGATGGCAAAAACACAATAAATGTAAAACACATCAAACCAGAGTAAATCTGTCTCACCGTGATCAACATGAGCAATAACAGACATATTACGAATGTTATGCTTGAAGTCCATAATCTTACGTTGCTCTTCAGCTGTAAACTTCACCTGCAAATATTAAGAAAACCACCTTGTGAGCAAAAAAGCTCAAGATTTCATAATATATATAAGAACACTGAGAAACTGAAACACCATCATCTTGCTTACCATTTTGACTAGGCTCTAAATTTATCAACAACTATTATAGATGTAGGACTTCCTCCAAATGCCTGTGAATCAAGACAAGGTGACAACATTAGAAATCAAGAATCAGAAATCCAATTTTATACTAACATTTTCCACCACAAACAGATTAAAAGGCATACAATCAGTGAGTCATTATCAATATTCATTCCTATCCAGATCCGTAGCTCATGCACAACTTAATCATCCAATGGCTAATTCCAGGAGAAAAGATGTCAACCCAATAAAGAAATTTTTGCATCACCATCCACATAGAAAATAATTATATACGAACAGAAGCCAAGCTCATATTTTTAATCAATAGCAGTCTTTCGCATTCAGATTCACACTAATTCAATCATTAATTATTATTATTATTATTTTATTTTATTTTTTTTAGAGAAAGAGATCAAAAGTATTGATTCATTACCTCCTATCCGTCGTCGGCGACGTAGGGTCGCGACTGAGATACTACGGTGAAAACTATGGCGGCTGAGACTCTGAGAGGGACGATCGAATGGAAGGAGTAGGGTTTGCGTAGTTCTGGCCCCGTCCCCAGACTACTTATAGCTAACTGACCGCCCCCTCTTTTCTTTCCTGACCCATTAATACTCCTAGACACGGTCACGGTAGGGAACTAGGGTTGTAGGCATTGTTTGGATAAAGAGAGAAAATGGAAGGAGAGAAATTGGGTGGAAAGAAAAGGGAGAGAAGATAAAATGGAGAGAAAATGGAAAGAAAATGAATGTTGTTTGGATAGGTAGAAAATAGAGAGAAAATGGAAGTGGAAAGAAAATATGTTAAAATAAAAAGACAATTTTATCCTTATTATATATTTATGTTTTTAAAAAGTGAATGCAATAGAGGGCAAAAGTGTCATTTCAATAGTTTTCTCTCCATCTAAACAATTTTATCACCTATTGAGAGGAGAAAATTTTTTAGTTTGGAATGGGAGTCATTTTCCTTTCCCTCCCCATTTTCTCTTGCAAACAAACAAATGAAAATTTTTTGGGAATTGTGTTTTCCCTCCCAACCTTTTCTTTCCTTCCAATTTCACTCCATCCAAACACAAGCGTAATGTAAGAGCATTCACAATGGCAAGACAATACCTTGTCATGCTATGTCAGCAAATTCCACTTAAATCATGGCATTCCATGACTATTCCACCCCACTTTTCATTCCATGTGCAAGGCATGACTCTCATTTTTTATTTTTTTAATATTTTTAATTTTTTTTAATTTTTGAAAAAAATATTTTTTTAAAAGAAGTAAACATATTTTAATAATAAATTAGATTTTTAAAATATTTTTTTATAATAAAAAATCATTAAAAGGTGCAAAAATAAACAAAAACAACGACTTGCCACTGTATGTTACAACACTCCACTCATTTGCCACACGGTGACTGGATTACTTTTTATTGGTTGAAATAATCCATGTCACCATGCGGCATTTCATTTTTGCCTTGCCATTGTAAATGCTCTAAATGAATAGAATATTTTTTGTTCGATTCCTTATTTGTATTCGTTTAAGGTGATTCGTATGCAATTTTTTCAAATCCGAATACGAATACGAATCTGAATAAATATTTGAATCTTTATCGAATACGAATATGAATCAAGGGTATTCGATTCGTGAGTTTGACAAATATATTCGGAATATAAATCTAATTATACAAATAATATATATATATATATATATATATATATATATATATATATATATATATATATATATATATCAAATGGTTATAAAATATTTTAAAACCTAAATGAATCGAATATTTTTAAACGAACCAAATATATTTAAACGAATCGAATATTTAAACGAAGCGAATATGTTTAATATATTAAACGAACCGAATATGAATCTTAAAAAATATTCGAACCGAATTCGAATTCGAATATCGCATCATCTTAACAAATATGAATATTTTCATGAATATTCGATTCGGTTCGTTTACAACCCTACAGCAAACTACGGAGGACCAGAGACGCCCGGTTCAGTATATAGATTTTGGTACCAGGACCGGCAATTTCGGTCCAATTTTAATATTTTTTTTTGGCCCTGAGGAGTGTCTCCAACGACAATATAGCCGGAGTGAGGGGTTTGGGGTGGGGGTTATCTTTTACTTATAAATACTCCCCTCATTTTTTTAATTCACCTATCAATCTCTCTCTCCTAATCTCTATTTAATCTTTTACTAAATTCTCTCTTTTATACATTTTATATTTATTTATATTATATAATATAAATATATAATCATATATTATAAATATATTATATTCCTATATATATTTATACTATAATATATTCTGGAATTCGAATATATTGTATTATTAATATTATAAATTTAGAATAGTATAATATTTTAAATTTCTAATATATTATCCTATTCTTTATGAATATAAAAATATATTAAAATGTCGACTGTCGAGGGAATCTGGAAGAATGTCCGTAGATATGGGCGTTGTGAACCGAGGAGGTTCTAACAAAGGCAAAGTCATCGCCACCTCCGAAGGTTCGAGGTCACGTGCTTCTCAAAGAAGACACACTGTCTCTTCCTTTCATACAATCCCCCATCAATTCATGGGCAACGCTATGATTGATCAAGAATTAGACCAGTATTTAGGAGGTAAGAATGATGCCAATCTTCACTCTTGAAAATATATTCAAGGACGTTGAAGAGTATGTGGAACCAACACCCGAGAGCAACGATCCTGCCGACGAGGAGAGAGGTGAGCTCGAGATCTCTGAAGGTCCGGGAAAAGGTAAAAAACCTAAATATGATTTATTTGTACACCATTTTAGTAAAGATACACAAAATGAAGCAGTTTTTTAGAACTTATTTCACTGTGGGGTAGTCATAAAAATTGAGATGAGAATTAAACCTAGATGATCTGAAGGATGAAGGTAATATGGATCGGAAGGATCAATTCTCCCAAAATTTGTAGTGTTGTTGTCTGCCATTGAAGCCGGCGATGAAGATCGAAAAATGAGATGCAAAAGAGACGAATTATAGCTCTAATACCATGTTGGCAGGGGCGGCCGTGGGCCTGTGCAGGGTGTTCAACCGCACAGGGCCCAAAAAACTAGGGCCCAATTTTTTAAATAAATAGTAGTGTGTATGGTATATAATAAGAGGCCCAAATAAAATGGCCAAAAAGCTCTTGAGCAGCCGCAAACGGAAGTACGGAACCAGTTAAAGGAACCGCGGAAGACCAAAAGTCGAAGGAAGAAGAAGAGTTGCCTCATCTCGACTGCCTCTGGCTACCCGCCTCACCACTACGCCGTCCAGGACTTCTGCATTGACTTCGGTCTTCAGGTATGAACATATAATTTATTATAATTTATTGATTTTAATGATCAAATTCCTAATTTTATTTATCTTTTAAATTTTTAAATGTGTCATCTATGTTTTATTCTTCTATACTTGAATAGTTTATAGTTTAATGAGATTTAATTTTTAATTAGAATGATTAATGAATTATAATTTGATAAAAAATGAGGTTTTTAAAATCTTTCCTCTTTTAAAAGTTTTTATTGCTAATTGTTTCAAAATCTAGAATAGGTATTGCTAAAAGTTTTATGAAATTTAATTTTTATTTAGAATGATTATGAAAGTTTTTTAAATTTTACTTTTATAATATATGATAGTCAATAGAGGTCGATTTTTTATTTTCGCACAGGGCCTGTTTTTTCTTCGGGCCGGCCCTGCCAGAGGCGCATCCAGGATTTTACTACCATGGGGTCCTCTACCTCCCATTCTCATCTCAAACTATTTCATAAGTTTTAACATTTAACAATAAATTAAAACTAATATTTGAAAAGTATCATAATTAATACATAGAAGTAAAGTCATACGAAAATAATATTATTCACAATTGTACTCTTCTAGTTTTCATACTTTTGGAGTGATCTATAATTACATCATCACTAATGGTAGAAACGACATCTCTCTCAACATAAGTTACTAAACATTCATTCAACCATTGATCACAAATTTTACTCCACAACTCATTCTTCACGAACTACATTCCCGAAAAACACCGTTCAACACTTGTTGTTGCCTCAGGAAGTACCAATGCCAACTTTATGAGAGCATATGTGAAATCATACGGTAAGAGACTTTTTAGTGGACACCATTTTCATTGAGAGCTCAACAATACTCTTTAAATCATTGAATCTATGGTTAGAGTGAACATCCATATATTACTAATAAAAAGAAAAGTATTCTTCTTTAATGAATAAGTAATGAATAAAAACTAAATTTTTAAATTATTATATATTTATATATTACTAATCATATATCAAACTTCAAACTACCATAAAAATTGATTTTAGTAAAATAAAGAAAAGTTTTTAAGAGTAATTACGTGCTGGGGCTGCCGCTATGGACAGTGGTCGCACTTCGGCGGCACGGTGAACAAAGGCCGACGAGCGACGAGAAAGAGAGACGGAGAATCGCCGAAGGTTAGGGTTTAAAATTAAAAATTTGAAATAGAGGTTTGGGGAAGAGAGGTCAAATTTGCAGAGGAAATATGTGTGCTGGAGAGAAGATACACGTTTTAATTTTTACGCACAAAACGACGTCGTTTTGTTTCATACTCTTTTTTTTAAAAAAAGAAAAAATTGACTCCTAAAATACCCAAGAAGGGAATTGAACCCGGGGTACAGCAGTTCTAGGGATATGCACGCTTCCACTTAACCAAACACAATTATGGTAACCTGGTGCTACGCGTTTGTTATATATTAATACTTTTACAGACCTAATACCTATATGGACCTACACCGGGGTCCGTGGGGTCCCGAGACCCCATAGGACTCAAGGTGGGTCCGCCTCTGGGCCTGCATGTTGGAGTTTACAGAAGAAAGAAACCGAAAAATTCATCCTGTTGATTATTGAGCAAATGAAAATTACAACTTGTCCAGTAAGAAAGAAGACACTTATATAGAGTGCCAAGTCACACAAAAGGAGGAGAAAAAAATCTCAAACAACTAACAAACTTATAACCAACATTAACAAGCTAACTATCTAAACTAGCTACTCCAACAAAAGAAGTATGCGAAAACTATGTACCTAACACTTTAAATATTTGTTTGAAATTGAATATCTCATGCCCTTAAAAAACCTTTGTTTAGACAAGAGTTATTTAGTAATATAGTCCATCTAGCTTTGATTTTTCATATTCTCATGATGCAATGAGTAGAGTGTTGTACTTTTTTAGGTTTTGAAAAAAAATTAATTTTCTACTTTTAAATTCTGATTTTTAGGAATAATCTTTTGACTGACTTAATTTTTTTATTTACAAAATTGAATATACTTAAAATAAAGAAATACTTTTTAGTTATTTTTTAATAAGTAACATGATAACTTTATAACTTAAAGAATTTATTTGGGATTGTGTATTATACAACTGCTCTTTTAAAAAGGATATATTTAAAAAATTAAACAACTACATTAAGGTAAGTAGAATAGTTTCTTAGTTCAATTATGGCCATTGTTATTTCTTTATCTTGTTGTCTTAAATATACAGATTTTGGTATGACATTTTATATGATTTTAGTTTTAGGTAAAAGATAACACTAAACAATATGTGATGCTACGAGGCAAGAAACAATATTGAACAATTACTTTAAACAAATTGATGGCTTGGTGTGAGATATGTATTTTGGATAGTTCAAATTGAAAAAGGCTAGCAGATAACAATTATAAGTTGCATAATCATATAAATCAAGAGGTATACACTAACACCCACTCTTAAGCACACTTAACTTTTATTGCATTTGGCCTAATTGATTTTGCTTAGATATAAGTAGAGATTATTAGATGAATGTTTTTCCCCTTATTTTCTTATGCACGAGCAATAATAAATTCTTTAGCCTGCATTTAAGTACAGTTTTAATAACAAAGGTTATCTAAGTTCCATGAAACATAAATACTGTGGTTTAATTTTTTGCCCTAGCCAAGAAAAATTTATATTTTCATATCGGTCACGACTAGAACAGTTTCAAGTTGATGAATTTCTGTGATTTTCAACCTCGTCTTCTACACGAAACCAAGAAAAGTATATTTTAGTTGCAATTTCAACTCCTTTTTAAAACAGAACTTTCTGAAACATTCATAAAACTTGATTGACCATGCATAGAAGCTTGTGGAAGTTTATGATTGCGCCAAAGACATTGGAAAATTTAAAGGACATGTGCTGGGCATTAACGAATTGAAAGTTTCAGCTTGAATTTTGGTGAATAAGTAGCATATCTCTTTCTGTTCAACTTAATATCTCAATACATGAGAAATCTAGCATACTCTTCACATGCCAAGATTTTCTAGAATTCATTCAACACTGCATTGCTTGCTTGCACAAATCATATTCAAAATCCGACTAAAAGATGTCTGATTCATGTTTTTCAAATCGTAGTTTTTTTTATGTTCAACTTTGGTCTTTGCTACTTCCTCGGCTTCCTTGGTTTTTAATTCAATTAAAAAGTTGAGTAAGAAGTTTTGCTTTCTACATCAAGTCTTTTTGTACTCACATGGGGCAATATGTTGACCGCTACTCAGAGTTGCTGCCGCCGCTGACTTCCGTCCTTTGGTCCCCCCACGATTAAAGCCACGACACTCTTTTTCACCATTGAAGGAGCTCTATTATTCTTGTTTTGCTTCTCTTATCTACTACTCCACACCACAACCCTCCTAAGTCGCAATCAGCATGAAAAGCTAGGGCAATTCATCTCTGTTTCTTTTGAGTGTGACGAGTACGGTTTAGAATTTTTCTTTAAAAATTACACATTATTAATAGAGGTGTCTGGTAGATAGAATAAATCTCCAACTCTCCCAAAAAATACAAACAGAATTTATGAGTCCAAGCAGAAATCATACACACACACACATGCGATCTTATGAAAGAAATAAGAATGAATCTGGTGCTTTAGATTGTGAGATCTAAGGGTCAGGATTGCATCAAAATTAGGTGCACCAAAATGATTTGAAAATGCATCATATCGAAATGCACCAAAATTCTCAAAAAATGCACTATTTCAAAATCTGAGTGCAAGATGCAATCTGAGCCGCACGATGCATCAGATCCAAAGGCTAGATTTTATTCTTATTTCTTTCACCAAGGTGCATTCTCACCTGAACCGCCCCCTATATATATATATACATATATATATATATATATATTGATAAAATTTAGGATGGGGTATGGATAACTGGATTGGGCAATAAGACACTTGGGTTGAACCACATTAAAAGATTGAATCCAATCGATTAGCTAGTTCAACTCTAGAGCTTATATACCGATTATTTTACTCTTGGATTTTCGATGTGGGATGTACTCTAACATATATATATATATATATATATATATATATATATATATATATATATATTCTTTATATATAAATTTCAGAATCAAATCGCTTAGAAGCTAACATGTGTCAAGTCTTAAAGATGACATGTGGCAAATTTAATATGAATTGCTTTCTTTTTTATTTTACTTTCTTATTTTTCATCTCTTCAAATATCTCACATTTTTACTCCCTTTTCCAAAAATGATAATTGCATACTGTGGGAACATTGTCTTCGTTGCATATCATACTCTTTAACCCAGCCCTTAGTGGTAATTTTAAGGTAAATTTGTTAATCATTCCATTTTCATATATTACAGTTTTTTTCTTTATTGTTTTGATTGTGAAAATATTGATGTTTGAGCATACACACGAGGTGTTTGTTAAATTTACTTCTGTGGTATGATCTTTTCCATCCACCATTGTTATTTCTTGGCAATTGGGACCGTTCAGAATATGTGAACTTTGGTATTTTTAATGATCTTTATCAAGATTGATTACTTTTCCCTATTTATACCCTCACAATATCAGGATCCAGGACCGAAAAGCGCTTTTGTTACTTCAATACAGAAAGATGTGAAGGCCTTAGTGGAGAGTATTTGATGCCAAAACACAAGTTCGAATTTGCTCTCTCCATATTGACGTTGTAACTCAATGAAAAAGTTGTTTAATCATGGCTGTGTTTTCTGTCAGGTTCTTATGAGGTTGGCAGCTCAGATATCAACAGTTGTTCAAGGTAAAGATAAGTCGGCAGTGTGATATGTGATACTGTTGAGTTGATCATGTCAAAGCTCCTAGGATAGTCTATTTTACTCTATTGTATTTTGTATTTCTAAATTTCCACTAAAATATGTTGTTTTTTAAAATTTTGTTTCCTTTTTTCTTAATAAATAGAACAAACTGAAACCTAGAAAGGAACAAAAAAACACTGATATTGAAGGTGTAGACTCAACTAATAGAGGAACAACTGCATTATGTGGATTAAAGCAGCTCATTGGATGGGCGTTATGATGTGGTTGTATGAAGTGCGGTACGATTTTTACTTTGATATAAGTATCTCCTATATTTGGACGATCTTTAAATTTTGAAGTTTGGTTCTGTGTTCCTTGATTATTACCAAAATGATAAAGAAAATCAGTTGAACATTGTTTCTTATGTTTCTTTGGTGATGTTGTTTTGTTTATTAGAATCAGAAAGATATTCTGTGTAAGTTCTTCTAATTGAGGCATTTTAATCCACTCTTTCTCCCATTCATAAATTAGTTATTCATTTACTCTAGGTACCATTTACTATATTAGGACAAGTCTTACATGTCAAACTTGAAGCCCGAAGTCCTTCTATTCACTATACTCCCTCCGTCCGACATTAAACTTCTCATTTGGACTTTTTGCCATTTTAAAGAAGTGTTGACTTTGGGGAGGGAATATACAAATTACCCTTCTCCTTTCCCACAATTGTCCCTGCCCGCCACTACCATTTCCCCTTGCTCCAACCCTCTCCGTCAACTCTACCACCACCGCCAACCCCCCTACCATCGCTGCAACCCCACCACCACCTCACCCGTATCACATTTTCAGCACGCCTGAAAAACTTAAATCTAAAGGTAGGGGTCGTTCGTTATCTTAAAGGTAGCCCAGGAAATGGTATTCTTTTACGTACAGATAGTTCTCTCTAGTTGACTGGATGGTGTGATTCTGATTGGGCAGCTTGTCCTATAACTCATCGGTCTTTATCAGGTTGGTTTGTTCAATTGGGGGTTTCTCCGGTCTCCTGGAAAACTAAGAAACAACCCACTGTGGCTCGATCTTCAGCTGAGGCAGAGTATCGCTCAATGGCAGTTCTCACTTGTGAGCTCAAGTGGTTGCGTGGCTTGTTGCGGGTTCTAGGCGTCAATCACGCTTCCCCGATGCAAATCTATTGTGATAGTACTGCAGCTCTTCACATCGCTGCCAATCCAGTTTTTCATGAGCGCACCAAACATATCGAAATTGATTGCCACTTTTTGTTCGGGATGAGCTATTACGAGGCTCTATTCGTACGTCACATGTAACACCCTAATCCGTCCAGGTCTGCAGTCCTTTTCGGACTAAAGTATTAACTTGGTAATCGTAACAATTTAAAACTTTTTCATACACTTTTTATTTATCACAATAATATTTTCATAATATATACAGTACAGAGTATTCAATAATATTGCGGAAGCGAATTTAATATTGACACATCATAAATCATTTCAAACTTGTCACATCCATCCCGACAATCTCGCCCCATCTGCCGCCAGAATCACATTGGTCTTTCTATTTTACCTGCGTGTAGCAAATAAAACACACTACACGCTCAGCAAGAAAGCTGAGTAAGCATATCTAATGCGTCGAACATCCATATAAATTGAATCTAAATTCATATTCAATTCATTTGATATCATGCACACGATGTTCATTTCAGACATTCACAGTTTTGATAATGTTCAGTTCATTTCAAACACATTTTATTCAATTCAGATATTATTTCGATAGTGCCCTTAAATTATTCTTTAATCTAAGGCCAAATAATAACAATGCTCTTAGCTATTCTTAGTCTAAGGCCAGATCATAACAATGCTCTTAAAATGGCAATTAATTATCAGACACTTAAACTATCATTAGTTTAAGGCAATTGATTTCGGACACTTAACTGTAGTCAGTTAAGGCAATCAGACACTTAAACTATCACTAGTTTAAGGCAAATGATTCAGACACTTAACTGTAGTTAGTTAAGGCAACAACAACAATATGGCAATTGATCAACATTGGATCGGGCATTCCCAAACGAGTAATCCTCTAGCTTGGTCTACGAATACTGTTTATGCATTTTTATCTAATTCATCGAATATTCATGTTTCACAAATCAATACTAATATGAGATCTATTCTAGATGTCTTCTAGATAGCCTTAACATCAATTCTCTAAATGTGTATATATTAGAGTTCCTCTAGATACCTTTAACACTACAAATCATTTCATAATTATAATTGTATTCATTTTACTCATGATTCAATCATAAATACTTATTTTAATCAGTAGGTTCATTACTGATAATCATCCATAATATTCATTTATCATAATCATCAATTAACATAACAATTGATAACAAATAGCGGCCTAGCTTCGAGTGTTAACACCCGAACTTACCGTCATGCAACACGTAACATTTTTAGTTGTTAAAAACATCATTTTTATTGTGGTAAATCATTTTTATAATGATCATAATCAATTGGTATCAAAAATAGGATTTTAGAGCTCCAAAAATAGCATTTTCAGACAAATTTTCGGATCAAGACTTCGGGGGATCGATCCAGGCAGTGTGATCGATCAGGGCAGTGTGACTAATCAGGGCAGTGTGATCGATCCAGGCAGTGTGATCGATCCAGACAGTGTGATTGATCAGGGCAGTGTGATCGATCCAGACAGTGTGATCGATCCAGGCAGTGTAGTTTCAGGTTACTGTTCATCTTCTTCAACCTTGCGACCCCAATTTCAAAAATTCCGTTTTTGGTTTCCAAAATTCAATTAAACTATATAGAGATGTTCTCCAAGGTTCATAGATCATATTAGAATTATTAAAACATATTTTTAACATCAAATTCAAAGTTTATGATTCTTGGTTTTTCAAGCATGTCAAACACAAAACTCAACCAAACGAGCGTTTATGAACGTAGAAACGATCTATACGAACATTCTAGTCATTAGATATATCTACGGGCTTACCTCGAAGGTAAATGAAGGTTTTGAATATTTTCCGGCGAAACTTCCGGCGACGATTACTCCCAACTCCGGCGACTTCGGCGGCAACCAACAACAGCAGTTCACTCTCCTCACTCTCAGGATTCTAATGAACTAATTTGCAGAGAGAATGGTGTAGTATTGGGGAAAATGAGTTCTCTCTTAAATAGGGGTTGATGAGGGAATGAGGACAATGCTGAGCTGCTTCTGCGTAGGAAATTGATTCGTAATCAGTGAGTGGGGGAGGAGGCGCCGTTCGCACAGTGTCCCTCATTGGGACCAATTTTGGTTCCAGTTGGGGTACACTTTTTGGTTCAACTTTCTCCGAATTGAATTCCGTTTGCACCGTTGTGATCTGGCAGTTAAACTCTATCTATTGATATAATTTTTATATGTATTTGTAATACTTTTTCCGACATCATATTTTTGGGTGTTTGACTTTGACAGAGTCAAAATTGATTTAGTTGATCTTTATTCAAAAAGGTTTCTCACATTTAATTCATATAATTTGTTCTAATGATTTATTTCAATAAATCATTTCAAAGTTCACATCATAATAATTTATTCATATATTCTTGATTTGGGTCTGTACACAGGTTCCCAATCAAGATCACATAATTAGTCAATATTTTGGATTTATCTCTATGAGACTTATCCTGATTGTAATATTCAATATTCAAACATATTTCATTTTGGCCCAAAGCCCAACTAACAAACATTTATTCTTAATTAAAACAAATTTGATTAATTGATTATTTATTTATTAATAATTCTAGGGTATATTTTGGGGCGTTACATCACATGTCTCCACTCACACTCAATATGCGGATATTCTTACAAAGGCTCTTGGCAAGGGACGATTTGATGCTTTACTTCCCAAGTTGGGTGTTTGTTTACTACACGCTTCAACTTGAGGGGGGTGTTACAGATATTATTATATTATTTATGTGTATTACCTTTATGATTGTAAAGTAAATATGGTAATGTATTTATCATCCATGCGTACATCCATGGAAGGAGCGCAAGTCAGGGAGATATTTTAGGAGTTTTGGTAGGTTACTTTCTTTATTTAGGATTCTTTGCTTGTATACATAGGGGAGCCTCTGTAACTCCTGGAGAGAACACATATACATGAAAATATTCTTCCACATCTTCTTCAATTTCTATCAGAGAGAGAGAGGGGGGGAGGAAGAAGAAGAAGAAAGAGTAAATCTGAAGAAGAGGATGAAGATTGGGAGAGAAGAGCAGAAAAGAAGAAGAAATGGCCAAGTGTGTGAGGAGAGAGAGAGAGAGTACATAGCCACATGTTTTGGAATGCCAGAATCTATATCCCCATTCATGGATGCTACCCGGGTATTTATAGTGGGAATTTGGGGAGCCACTGTGACAACCCTTGTAGGTATTCAAAACGTCACATCTATTATAGCCACGTGGGAGGTCACACCTACTGTAATCACGTGGGAGGTTATATCTACTGTAATCACGCGTCCATGTATATGCCTACTTTTGGTTAACCAACTCCCCCTAAGTTTATTTTGGAGCACGCTTCTAGGGTCCTTATACCCTCACTTCGATCATTACATCACTGATTGGGTGTGCCCATGGTGATCTCCTAGAATTTCATCATGTGCTACCTTCGAAGTTGTCACACGTCCTACTCTAGGAAATGATGACCGCTCACCTGGTTTAAGGTATAGCCTGAGTTAAATCCATACGTCAAACAACTTATTGTGTGTCGTTCGCACATTTGCTGGTTCTTGTCTGTAATGGCTCATCACCCAGATTATAAGCTATATCCCGGGCTATATTCATCCGTTGGATAACTCGTTGTGTGTCAGAAGCTTGTACCGTGTTTCTTAGTGTGTGGATCCCCCGTCACCCAATCTATGAGCCATAGCCCAAGCCATGCTTGCATGTTGGATAACTTGCTTTGTGGCGCACAGTCCACTCATGCTCTTACCTCTGCTGTAGATGAATGGGGATCGAATGGCCACCACCTGGAAAATAAGGCATAGATCGGGTTGGGTCAATGTGTCAGAATGCAAACCAGATGGCCAATCACTTGTGCAATATGCTATAGTCCGAGCTATGTAAATATGTTGGATGATCATTCTGCGAAACATTGTTATTGTGTGTGTTTGTGTGTTATTAGTCCAACCGGTTTTTCTGAAAGAATGTCCCACTCCACCCTCTTATCGGATAAGCAAGCCATAACGGCTCCGTTTGGCATCAGCTCATATGTTAGCGTTAGCGTTTTAGAACGATTATCTAACGGTTGCTTTTGGCGCCGTTAGTGCATTGTGAATCTCTCGGCTTCGAATTTCTTGGCGGTTTCTTTGTTTCTTTTCTTCGTCGATTTCTTCGTACATAGGCACCTCCTCGTCCGGGTTGTATTGACAAATCGCAAACCCGTTATCCTCTACGATCATATTATGAAGAATAATACATGCGTACATGATATTCCTCATTTTTGTTTGAGAAAAACATTTTGACGGACGATCTAGAATGTGCCACTTAGCCTTCAAGACCTCAAAGGCTCGTTCAATATCTTTTCTCGCCGCCTTGTGAGCTTTTTTGTAGGTCTGGCGTTTAAGACCCATTGGTTCGGAGAGGGACTTGACAATCGTGGAATAATCTGGATATATTCCATCGGCCATTAATCCAATCGTCAAAAATAGACGATTGATCGAGAACATTGATGTCGTTGTTCGAGCCCACGACATTGAAAAAAGCGTGCCAAAACCACAAGTCATTCGTAAAAAGAGAGGATGACTCATCCGAAAACGATTACTAAAATCCTTCGGTGTATAAACACATTGTGTATTAAAGTAGTCGTTGAGAAGTGAAGCGTGTGCAGCCGCTCGATCCCGGTTTAAAGAAGTAATTTTGTAATAAAATTAATATAGTATAAAGTTTTAAGAGGATCGGAGAGGATATTTTCTGAATCACACGCAGCTCCAATATATGAAGACGCGCATGTTTTTGAAGATTCTGCGATGTTCGTATGGTCATCTGCATATTAGTTTTTAATGGTTAGTTTTTATTATAAGTTTATATAAAAACATGACTTATGTAAAACAATGCGTACCTGTAGAAGGAGAGATAACATGGTTCGCTTGATCAAAAAGCGGTTCAACTGGAGTTTGCATATCGTCTTAAAAAAATATTAAGATACCTCAATGTTTAATTGGTGTAATAATTTATAAAAAATTCAATGTTTGATTGCGTATTTTTCTTAAATCCAAATATAAAGGAGTTATGACTTACAATCATGTATATCAAATTTGTCTTTGAATTTAAAGGCATCATTAAAAGATATTGGTATATCTTTCAAATCCAGATTACAAAAGGATGACATGACCATATTCATTGAAATTAAAACATCAGATGCTACAAATTGACCTGCATACAATTTACAAAAAAAAAGTAAACTTTTTTGTTTAATATTTATTGTTACATTCATTTAAATATTTCATTTTAATAATTAAGTATAATATACAAGGACAAAGATATTTTTGTTGTGCAATGGTCATAAAGGAATATTTAAAAAAAATCTTTTTTTAGAATCAAATTGTATGTTTTTTCTTTATTATTTTCCAAGTTTTGTTTAAAAATGTGCACTTCTTAAATAATTTTGTTTAAAAGGTTTTTTGTGTTTTTGTTGTTTAATCCTACTAAAGGACCAGAAAATACTTTACTAAATAAGTATAATTTATTAGGAATAAAGAAATACGTTTGTTCTTGTCATTGTACTAAAAGGAATATTGAAACAAATATTTTTTTAGTATCAATTTTTTATGTACGTTATTTTGCTTTCATAGATTATATTGTCGTTTTTTAATTTTTTTAGATTCTTTAGAACTTTATGTTTTTTAACCATTTTAAAAATTTAGTTTTAATAATCTATGTAACGTGATGTTTTAAACATGAAAACATTTGTAGAAAAAAGTTCTCATTAAAAATTGCGTAGAAATAAGTTTTTTAATTTTTTTTAAATTTTTTTATAATTTGTAATTTCTTATAATAAATGCCTTTTTGGGGATTTTTTTTGTGACGTTTCAAATAAAACGTATTTCATGTTTTGTTTTAAAAAAAAAAATTGTTTAATATCCAATTTTTTCCCAAAACTAATATTACACGGTTTAGTCATATCGATTAAGAAAGACATTAATCTAGTCTAACTATACTTAAAGCATTTTAATTTATATCGTACTCATTAAATTTTTTTTATTAAATAATTAATCTAACAATAGATGTTACACGTGTAGGAGGAGAAGGAAAAGGTAAAACAAAACGTAGGGGTGAGCAAGTATCGAACCGATACCGAAATTTTCCGAAAAACCGAGAATACCGAACCGAAAAAGTACCGAGAAGGAACCGGACCGTAACGAACCGAATGGTCGGTATGGTATTTGGGAACGGTACGAGGTGACGTCACATACCAAAAATCGCATACCGAACATATATACTAAAATATTATAAAAAATAATACCCAGGAGTAATATTTTTATATTCCTTCACTAAACAATAATTTCTTTAAAAAAATTTAGTTCAAGTTCTATTATGTGTAAATTATACTTTTATTTGAGTTTTAATTTTTGTGTATGAAGATAAAAGTATTCACAAAGATTCGAAATACTCCTTTGTTGTCATTCATTTTTTTTAGTTTGTGAAATATAAACTAAGTTTTGATACGCATCACTTGCATTTAAATATTCATTTTTCTTAATTTTTTATGTTTTTTTATTTAAATTCACTTTTAATTTTCAAAAATAAAGGGGTATTGTTAAATTTTAACGTGTAAAGTAGGTTTGTATATTCATCCCGATTTGTACCAAAACCGATACCAAACCATCCCGAACCGATATTTCGAGATCGGGATCGGTACGGAGTAAAATCCCACACCGAACCGAAATATTTGGTAAGGTATGCTAAATAGCCTACCATCCTAAGGAAACCTATTACGAAGTATTTCGGATGAAGGGGCACTTACCAAACACCGAGAAGTTTCATTCCCATTCACGCATAGAGAGAGAGGATAACAGATCTGCGTCTAATTTCCGGCGAGTGTTAGTCCACGTCGACGTTAACTGATAGAAGACGGCCAGCATCCTCTATGGTAAGCGATTCGCACAAACATCGTACAATGGTGAACCCCAAAAGTCTACTTTCAGGGTTCGAATTTTTAGATCTATATTAGATTCAATTTATACATAGTCAGCTTAATATTGTTTATAATTTAAAATGGGTTTTTCTTCTTTTTTAGATCTGGATATGATTGATGTTTTTTAGATCTGTGTGTGAACACTGCCAAGATCCGAATTTGATAACTTTTTTAAATTGTATTCTCCGTTGATTTAAAAGCTTATGAGCTTGCATGCTTTGGTTCAATGTCTTTTGTGGTTTAAAAAAATCGAACTGAGTAAATTCTGTCTCAATTTATACGGAAAATGTTCAATACCTTAAGTTCACTTTTAAATTAGAAGACTCATTCAAACATGTATATAAAAAACCTTTTATCTACACTTTGAGTTCAATTTAATGTTTGAGTGTTTTTTTTTAATATTCTCAACTTATAAAATATTTTCTTCACATTCAGGATGATTTTTTTTATTTGTTATCTTCTTCAAGTGTATGTATTTAGGTTGATGTATGTTTTTTTCTGTTATAAATATGTGTTGGTAATATTCTTTTTCTTTTGAGGGAAGAGAAAAGAGATTGACCTCTTCACTGAGAAGCTATTAAATCATGAAGCATTTTTTACTATCAGGTATACTCTTTTAGGTCTGTCCATTATATATCCTTATTGATATTAACAAAGAAATCCACATGTGAAAAATCTAAAGAATTTTTTTTTGAACGGTAAACACATCTTTATTACACAACATCCAGTATCCCATCATACAAAAATCTATCTCTACTACTAAACAAAGCTTATACTACATCACTTTCAAATAGTTAAAGTAATATTTAACGTAGCTAATTGCTTGTATCTTAAACTCCTCTTCCTTCTTCTTGTTTTGGTGCCTCTTCTCTAAAGAATTTTTAGAAAGGAATAATGTTATACACTCTTTTACAGCCTTCAAAATGCTGTGTATTGGCCCAAAGGGATGTGAAGTTAAGAGGAACCAAACATGATGCATATAGATGACATCAACTCAGCACTCCCTTTCTTATTGCTTTGTATTTACTCTTTTCGGTGTGTAGTGTATATCAAGTTTTTGTTTGTATTTTTTTTGTATTTTTGTATGTAGCAGGGAGCATTGTAATCAATTGGCTTAGAAAATGGCAGGATGTTAGCCATGTGTTTCCAATTAATTTCAGCCATTGATTTGCTGAATTTTGGCGGCAAAATTGACCTCAATTTTTCATTGATTTCTCCATCAGCTTATATATATATAGTAGATATCTATCAACTTGGTAAATTTCACATTTAAAGTGTATCCA
The DNA here is from genome assembly GCA_900332095.2 of Cuscuta campestris. Taxonomy (NCBI): domain Eukaryota; kingdom Viridiplantae; phylum Streptophyta; class Magnoliopsida; order Solanales; family Convolvulaceae; genus Cuscuta; species Cuscuta campestris. The sequence continues at coordinate 1,640,628 of OOIL02005600.1, forward strand.
ATGACTCTATCAAATATTGAGGATTGGGCGACCCATTAAACTCACCTGGAAATCGAGTAACTTACAAGAATTTATATACTGTGTACATTTCCCAGTCATGGCATTCTGTTGGGCCGAGAAAGAACGATGGTGAATTTGTACGTAAAGGCGGAGCCGCCGGCGGATCTGAACCGGAACACGGAGTGGTTCACATACCCGGGGGTTTGGACGACCTACATATTCATCGTCTTCTTCTCGTGGCTCGTCGTTCTCTCCGTCTTCGGCTGCTCTCCCGGCATGGCTTGGACCACAGTCAATCTCTCCCACTTCGCCGTACGTACCGCCAAGCTCATAGATCCCTTTCATGCTCTTCTATTTATACAATTTCTATCTCATTATTACGCGCTTTTTTGTTATTCCATTGGAGTTTTCTCTAATAGCTTTGATTCGGAGTAGTATAGTTATGCTTTGCTTGAAAATCAACGCCTGTTAGGGGGGAGCTGAATTGTTTGTTTATATCTCTCTTTACGTGGTTAGGTTGAGGTGTGAAATTTTGAGACCCTCTTTTTTTGGACAACTCATTTGGATATTTTGATTTTTTATTTAGAATTCTTGGCCCAGTGACCTAACTGGGAGGGGGGGATAAGAAATTTGAGGCTGTGATTAATGTTTTGTGTCATGTGGATTAATTGTTTTTCATTTGGATTAAGTTTTTCTGATAAATGTAAAAGATGCGTAGAAACTGTTGAATTGGCATGGTGCTGTTTTATCCCAAGTTTTCATGTGATCTATCCTATGTCTTTGTAGGAGTAGGAGGATTTATACTTCATTCTATGCTTAATCATTTATGGGATTTAGAGTTATCTAGCCAATTTGCTTACCTGTGTAGATCACTTATCACTTCTTTCACTGGAAGAAGGGAACCCCATTTGCTGATTACCAGGGAATGTACAATGGATTGACTTGGTGGGAGCAAATAGACAATGGCAAGCAAGCTACCCACAAAAGAAAGTTTCTAACTGTTGCGCCTGTGGTTCTGTAAGTTCTCTCTAGTTCATTCTCGGGCATGATCAGTGTGGCACATGTTTCCTCTAATGATATGCACAGTTTGCTAGTCATTGAATTTTGGCACTTTGTTTTCTCCATCTGATAGACATCACACTCCCTCCCCACAAAAAAACCTCTTCAGAGGAAAAGTATACATTTGATTATTCTGTTTTTATAATTCTTTGGGCTCCCCATCTTTGTTTACAAAGAGTATGTTTGTCAGGCGTAAATGTGTTTGCTATGGGTAAATTTGTTGATATTTTGGCTTCTATACAAAAAGAGAAAATGCTGGAAAGCTATGTTATTTTATTCATTCAGAGAGCACATGCACATGCATGTAAGGAGTTATAAGTATATCAAGCTATAGAATTGGGCTAACATTAGGCTTAAGCTTAGTTATGTCTCACGATATCTAGCTTCCCCACCTCCAAATTGGAGCACATATAGGGCGGACCCAGAAAACTCTTATAGTGGTGTCAGAAACAATTTAAACATTTTTGGTATTTAAACATTTTGCATCCAAATATGGTGTTCCTAAATGTCATCTTTGGCCATCAAAAAATGATATTCAGATTCCCTTTTTAGCATTTGAAATATCACCAACCGTCCAACCCAAAAAAGGAATAGTCTACACATGTGCCTTAAACAAACCTATTTGCGATGGATATTTGATAACCAAGCCGTATTCAACAGAAAAATATAATTTATATAAAATTTTATGCAATTCTTGCTTGCATCATATATCCAAATTCAATTTAGAAAACAAAGAAATTCTATGTATAGGTTTCTGAAAAACAATTCCACTGGTGTGAATTGACTCCACTGGCCTCTTACTAAGTCCGCCCATGAATTATATTTATCATACCCAACTTTGCTTAAGAGTATCAAACTCTTAGAGCCTTAGTGAACAAAACTCCTAGCTGTTCTAAGGTCTTCTGTCTTCACATTATGCCTCTTTGAATCTTTTATTTTACAAAATGACAGTGGGCCTCAATATGCTTTGTTCTTGCATGAACAATTAGATTAGATGGAATTTTGTATACTTTATTGCAGCTTGATTGCCTAAGAAGCATTGGTGTTTCCAATCTAGTATCCTGCATGAGTCGATATCTCTGAAATATGTCGAGTGTGGATTGTGCTGTAGTATGATATTCTGTTTCTTCACAAGACTGAGTTACCACAACTGTTTCTTACCTTTCCATGTCACAAAATATCCACCAGCAGAACCTGTCATGGATCACCAATCGTTCTTGGATCATGATGTATCCATCAATTTGATGGACAACACTGTATCCCAGTGCTCCCTAACACAAAATATCTTCAATAATCAATCGTAGGAGTTTCCATATATTGACTTACCACACTTACTAAATTACTGGGTAGGCAATGTCAGTGTGAGATATTTCAACATCCCTATAAATCTTCCTTTATCTCTTAGGTTCTTCTTAGGTTCTTCTAATAGGAGTTTAGGTTCTTAGGTTCTTCATATTTAGGTTCTTCTAATGAGTATGCTTTTCTTATTTTGTTTTTTCTTCAACCTCAAGAAATATTTCCACAAGCCAAGGTCTTTTTGTTTGAGTTGAACTGTTGAAGGAATATTTTAAGAGCCAAAGTTTCAGGTGCATTATTGCATGTGATAAGAATATCAACAACTAAGATGATACCTATTTTTGCATGTTTGTAAATGATAGAACGTTCTCATTGTGTTATACCAATCACAACTGTTCAACAGTACTTTTCAAATTGGGTATCGATCGAGACTGTTTCAGACCATGCAAAGGTTTTCAAAGTCTAGAGACCTTTCCATACTCCCCTTAAGAAAAAAAATTGGAGGTTGCTCCATTTCAAACAACCAAAATTTTAAAGTTTAAGCTATTTAATCTTAAATACTCCCTCCGTCCTAAAATTAACTTCTCATTTGACTTTTCACGGTCTCCAATACGAGACTTTGACCATCAATATCTCAAGTTTTATATAAATATATTTTATAAAAATTATATATTTCAAAACTATATTCCAAAATGAATCTATTGCTAATAAACTTATATGAAAATTTAATATATTTTTTCCTTAATCTACGGTCAAAGTTTAAAAAGTTTGACTGCAAAAGTCAAACTGGGAAGTTAATTTTAGGACGGAGGGAATACTTGGCACATTAACTTTAAATGTAAAGACACACTAGAATTTATCCAAGTCCCAAGTACGGTTAATGTCCAAAGCATTCATTTCATCTTCCAAAGAGTTATGCCGTCCGTGGGGGGTGTGGTGGGGGGGGGGTGGCAATGCTTCTCTAGGGGTATTTTATAATTCTTCCTTTTTATTGGATGGAATCTCAATGAATTCCTATTTTGGATGATAACAAAACACCTCTATGTCAGAAGTCACGACATATTATATGCCCCTCCCCCAGGTAAAGGTGGGCAAAGAAGGATTGGAACCCACAGCACCGTGGTTTGTAGCCACATGCTCTACTCAGGTGTCCTCAATTTGTGAAGAAACCTCTTTGTTTTGTCTGGCTGGTGGAAAATAAAGAAGTACGACCTCTGTCATATAATTTACATCTCACTTTGACTTGTCACACACACACACATATATGTATGTATGTGTGTGTGTGTGTATATATATATATAAAACAAGAACTAATGGTTGTTGCAAATTCAAGAGTGGATATAATCTTTACAGCGACGATATCGTTAATAGCAAATATTACTTCATTGATCAAAAAATAAATACCCTTTTTACCAAAATATCACTTCATTGATGGAAAAAACCTATCTCCACTTGTAGAGTCAAGGCTTAGTATCAATAATATACGTATAAATGTCCCCTTGAGTTTCTGTTTCACATCTGCAGCAACACCTAAGCAAATTTTATATGGTAAAGAAGCCATTTTAGCTGAATTGAAGCAACTTTTGACCCGTCTACTTAGCCTATTTGACCGGTTGAATCTAAACTTGCATTTTGTTGTTCATGTAGTACGAAAAATTTGTTGTGGTAAGTGATCAAGATCCATTCTCGGAAGACGTGTTTCTAATCTTTGCCGTATAAAAGTGTTCCCTATCCACCCCGCTGGGAGAGTTTCTTGTATGCCAGTCACAAAAGCTTGTGTCGTATCCGTTGTATGTAGCATGACAACCACGTTTTTTGATAGTGAAATTTGCACTAAATAGGACTAAAACATAAGTCATTTCCCAATGTAGGACTTAAACTTTTTTATTCTCTAAATAGTACTTAATAATGTCTAGTGGGAGGAATAATGTCCAGTGATCATGAACATTAACATTTACTTGAATAATGACTAATGAATAATGACCAATGGTTGGAAAATAAAAACATATGGTCATATATTGAGAAAGTCATTATGTTTTAGTCCTATTTAGGTAAATTACCCTTTTTGATAAAGTGGATTTTATGAACCTGTTTATTATTGTGTGAATTGTATAATAACCTAAAAAACTATGTTTGCAACTCGTCTACCTTGTAAAAGGAGCGTCTGGTCAAGTGGCGTAAAACCTTAACCTGATATTAGGGATTCTAGAAAGCAGTGAGCTTATTGGCAGGTCTTTACTTCATTAGATGTCTGTATTTAAAATCGTGATCACAAGTTTAGTAGCTTTCTATCTTATAGCCATAAACAATTCTGAATTGTTTTTGTTTTAGCCGGCATGTAATCTAAAAACTGAATAATCACAAAGTAACATTTTCTAAACATTTCACTACTTGCATAAATAAGATAATCAATATAACACAGAGTATTTATAATTTATAATAGTGAGTTCATCTATATATCATATGGGAGCATGTTTGGGTAAAATTTGATTTTAGAAAACAAAAAAGGATAGAAAATAAAAAGAATGTGATAGAATTCAGATTAAAAATAACAAGAAAACGAAAAATTGCATAAAAAAGATAATTCAATTCGAGAAGGGAAAGTGTCCATACAAACCAAAGTTTGAGAATTGGAATAAAACAGGAACTGAAAACAAACAAGGAAACAAAGCTTACTAATAAACATCCTATGATAGTTGTTTCCTAAAATTTAGCCACTCTTAAACAAGGAAACAAGCCTAAGAAACAAGATAGTGGAGAAGTGGGAAACAAGAGTGGCTAAATTTTAAGAAGCAACTGTCGTAGGATGTTTATTAGCAGGCTTTGTTTCCTTGTTTATTTCCAGTTTATGTTTTATTTCAATTCTCAAACTTTGGTTTGCATGGACACTATCCCTTCTCGAATCGAATTATCTTTTTTATGCAATTTTTCGTTTGTTTGTTGTTTTTAATCTGGATTCTATCACATCGTTTTTATCTTCTATCCTTTTTTGTTTTCCGAAATCAAATTCTTACCCAAACATGCTCCCATATGATATATAGATGAGCTCATTATTATAAATTATAAATATGATATTGATTATCTTATTTATGCGAGTAGTGAAATATTTGGAAAATGTTACTTTGTTATCATTCAGTTTTTAGATTACATGCCGGCTAAAACAAAAACAATTCATAATTGTTTATAGCTAAAAGATAGTAAGCTACTAACCTTGTGATCACGATTTTGAATACAAACATCTAATGAAGTGAAGACCTGCCAATGCCAATGAGCCCACTGCTCTCTGGAATCCCCAACATCAGGTTAAGGTTTTGCACCGCTTGACCAGAAGCTTCTTTAACAAGGTGGTCGAGCTGCAAACATAATTTTTTTAATTATTATACAATTCACACAATAATAAACAGGTTCATAAAATCCATTTTATCAACAAACGTGGTTTGCATGATACATAAAACGGATACGATACAAGCTCTTGTGGCTGGCATAAAAGAAACTCTCCCAGTTGGGGATAGGGAACACTTTTATACGGCAAAAATTAGAACCTTACACGTCTTCCGAGAATGGATCTTGATCACCTACCACAACAAATTTTTTGTACTATATGAACAACAAAATGCAAATTTAGATTCAACAGATCAAATATGCTAAGTAGACGGGTCAAAAGTTGCTTCAATTCAGCTAAAATGGCTTCTTTACCATATAAAATGACATTTGTACGTATATTATTGATACTAAGCCTTGACTCTACAAGTGGAGATATGTTTTTTTCCATCAATGAAGTGATATTTTGGTAAAAATGTATTTTTTTGATCACTGAAGTAAGATTTACCATTGACGATAAGGTCGCTGTAAAGATTATATATTTATATCCACTCTTGAATTGTTAGCAACCATTAGTTTTTGTTTTATATATATATATATATATATATATATATATATATATATATATATATATATAGTCAAAATATATCCCATAGGAGTACAAACAAGGTTTTTATATGATTTTACCTACATGTACACGCCAAAAAACCAAGATACAACATGTTGCTTCATAAAAACACCCTGGGACTTCCTCTTTAGCGACATCCATTTTGTAAATCAGCCTTCAGCGACATCCATCTTCAAATCTTCAGCGACATTCACCCTCCTATTTTTTTGACATCCATCCATTATTTTTCGATCAGACTTCTGCGATTAATTCCTCTCAATCTCTAAACCTTCAGCGACATCCATCCTCTTTACCGCTAAATTTCTCCAAGACGTGCGGTAGAATACTGTAATCGATCGCCAAACCAATTCCTCTCTCAAATTACTCCATGCAAATTCCTCTCACACCTTCAGTGATTTCTAGCTAACCGTTCGAGTACTCAGTGATACTCTCTACCAACAAGCATCAATCACCTACTTGATTTCTTTTCCAAATCTTTTAATTTCTGCAAAATAGTGTTTGTTATGGCTTTGATTTTGAAATTAGATACAATTTCTGCAAAATTGGCTTATGATTGGCAGTTCATCAATTTTTTAATTATCCAATGAGTAATTGGAAAATTTGCTATAACCTGCAAAATACATTAGGTTATGTTTTATGAGTGTGAATGAACAACTCATTTGGTCGTTGCATAGTGGAATGGTTTACCTCAGGAAGTTGTTCATTCTTAAGAAGACCCTTCACCCGGTATATTTGGTTTTCTATGAGATAGCTGTCTCCACAAATTGGCATCTCGTGTTAGGAAAACTAGTTTCTCCTTAGATGCTTGTTTTATCAAATTCCCGGTTTTTTAGAACAATATACAACAATGGGTTAAAAACACTAGTGGTCAACCTTCACATATGTTCGCCCAAGATAAAATCCAAAGACAGGTAATATGAGTTGAATTGGAAAATATACTGGGTATAGTTTTGGCATTGAAAATATACTAAGTTCATTATCTCCATTTTTAGGTATTGAATATATACTAAGTTCATAATCTCCATTTTCAGTACTAAAATATGTCTCTAAAATGCCTAAAAAACTAGTTGAAGTATGAACTTAGTATGTTTTCTGGAAATTTAAGTACCCATTTTAGATACATGAATCTGCATGCGTAAAAATTTTGTATTTTTGTAGTTCCTCAAAAGTTTACTGGAAAATATATTGAGTTCATTGATTTGGGTAATTTACTACAAATATGAGATGAGTTTTATACCTATCCAACTCAAAATGTTATTTAGAATTTCCTCTGCGTAGGGGCATAAACAAAATAAATGTTCAATATCTTCAATACCTCTACCACGCATGGAGCATGTAGTGTCATTATCTAGAAATTTAGCATGGTTTTGCTTAGTGGATAACCTACGAGTAAGCCTGCTCGAACCATCCAAGCAAGTAAGTCTTCTCAAATCAATGTGTAAGTCTTCTCAAATCATTGAGTAAGTCTGCTTGAACCATCCAAGTAAGTAAGTCTGTTAATCGAGCACTTAGTGTCAATATCCAAGTAAGTCTGCTTGAACCATCCAAGTGAGTAAGGTTTTGCCAGTAAGTCTGCTCGAACTAGCCCTTACTGCCCTTACAAAAACCATCCAATTAAGTAACCTGCCCTTACTGCCTTTATAAGAGCCACTGAGCCAGTATACAAATCATCCATTTCAAACAAGTCTGGACAAATTCTGAGCAGGCATATCACCTAAAATGAAGTTGTAGCCTTTCTGGACAATGTACTCTTCATTATGGATTAACGCCTTAAACTCATTCCAAATGCTTAGAAGTTTTTTCCTATAGAAACAGGATTGGCTGCTGATTGGACAATCCCAATCTTGTCTATCAAGGTTTCACTCTATTCCCCAAGAACCAATTATACCTTGTTTAGTTTCATGATCTCCATTTTTGCCATGTCTCTAGAGGTATTAGTGTTCTTATTTAGTTTTTTCCAATAAAAGCAAATATCATGCCCCGGAACACAAATTCTCAAAGTTTATTGTCTAATGTTTTTCTAGTTTTCTCGTTTTCTATTTACAAAAATGAATTTTTATTTCAATTTTTGATAATTGATTGCAATGATTAATGTGATTGTATTTTTATTAATTCTTGCAAACCAATTTCTTTTTAACACATAAGCATGATTTCTATTTTTAACTCATTTTGCTAAAGAGATAGGTTTGTGCTAAAAAAAGAGGAACAGGTTTATTTTTAAATGTATCTTTTTTGCTACTATTTTTCACCATTTGTTTGGCAACACTATTATGAGAACTCCAGGGGATTGTTACTTTTATGACTATGGCATACAAGAGTTGAGCTTTGAAGATTTGCTATCATAAGGAAAGTTCTTGCCAGGTCTGTTGCCAGAATCTACGACCTGCTCTCAAGTATATGCACAGATGACACTTCAACTAGTTCCTTCGGTATAAAGCTTTGATCTTGAATTCTTCATTTCTATAGTTTACCACAAATGGAATATGATTGCTATATTTCACATGCAAATTCACAAGGAAGCATTAGTGAGATCAGATTTATCAATGAAAGCGAGCAAATCTCAGACATATTATTCTGTAAGACTTTGCCTGCTAGTGAAACAAGTACTCATGGAGGTTTCTCTGTACCTCGCCGTGCTGCAGAAAAGATTTTCCCTCCTCTGGTAAGACTGTACATCTATATCATAATACTCTGTAATAAAAAGTATCATTATTTTGAAGATGCGTCTAAGATTCACATGTCCAACATGATTACTCAATGCAACCACCTGCTCATGAACTGGTTGCTAAAGATTTGCATGATAAGTCTTGATAATGTCTGGAGTTTTTGCCATATATATCATGGTGAGTTTGAGTTACCATTTATGGTAGACTTTCCCTCGGACTTGTGTTAATTTAGATAGCCTACATTGCAGCTTAAACTGCCATTATCACAGTTGTCAATGACCCGATCTCCTATCAGACAATGTACTTATATAATTAAGATGAAAAAGAAACCTAAAGCCAATTAATCCATTCTTGTATCCCCTCAGCTTGTAAAGAAGAACTGAAGAAATCATATCTTCAACAGGAGAATCTTAACTATTGATTTATTTGTTTGATTTTTTACAGATCTGGTCCTTCGGCCGACCTCTTCAAGAGATCCTGTCATTGTTCCTTGCAATCTTAACCCCACCGGTCCAGAAAACTTTGAAGGGAATGCACAAGCCGGACCTAGACAGACCCCACACAAAGACGTTTGCCATGTGTGAAGGAGGTTGATGTCAATGGGATAACTATGAAAGTTAAATACTGCTACATCTGCATGCTTTATAGACCTCCACGCTGCTCACATTGTTCAGATTGCAATAATGGTGTGGATCAGTTTGATCATCATTGCCCTTGGGTTGGACAATGTATTGGATTGGTATGCATTATTAAAACCTTACCACTTCAATTCCAATTGGGTGTTTGAAAATAGTCATACTCTTTTTCTTCTCTTTCTCCAAAACACATGACCATTTTCTCTCATAGAAACACATCGTCCAGATCTTTTTATTCTAAATTTCTTTTCAATATCTTTTCTTTAAGACTTAAGGCTCCATTTAGAACCTAGAATATATTTTCTTTAAGACTTAAGGCTCCATTTTGAACCTAGAATATATTTTCTTTAAGACTTAAGGCTCCATTTTGAAGGAAGATTTATTTAGGGAAATTGAAGGACAGATTCAAACATAATGCTACCATTTATGCAACTGGTGGGGAGAGGCATAGCCTTGTCTCAGTTTGCTCTTTTTTGTAGTAGTATTTTCCTTGCAAGACTATGTTTTGTGCTTCAAGAATCAAGAATACATATATTCTGGACAATTTGTATTGCGGCAGGTAAATTTTTTAGCTTGGTGCCACAAGAATTTCTAGGGAAAGAGTTCCTTGAGGATGTTATGTTGGCTGCGAAAACCCAACCAAAGGAACGATTCGAGAAAGAGTTCGTAGACTGTTGGTTAATAAGTCCCAACATTACATGTTTTAGTTTCTTAGGCCAAAAAAATATGGCTTCAATTTTTAAAGCTATAAACGGGTATATGTGATTCACATGCATTCTTGTTTTGTTTCGTTTTTTTTTGTTTTTTTTACCTCAGCAAGTACTCATTTGATCATGTATTTGTCAATTTGTATGTATAGTTTTTGAACCTCACTTATAATGAGCAAGGAGCATGAGCCATGGGCCCATGTTTTTAAAAAATACTCTCCACCCTATCTCTTACATGGTATGATTTTTTGATACTAGTAATGTTAATACTACATTTGTTCTTGAGTTTTGATAAGAGCAAGCATTGAAGGCCACATTTAATCTCTCCTAGATCATCACTTTTGTCTTTCTTTTGATGTTATCCTCAAAGTGGTGTTCTTTTTTGTTGTTTTGCACCTAATTACCATCCGAACTAACATAGAGGCCGAGGAATAGCCATATCTCTGTACACAAAAAATAGAGGAAATTTCATAATTGGTTCTTTATAACAGGGGGGTTTCCATATTTAGTCCTCTATTATCAAATATTACTCCCGTAGTCTTTTTTTTAAGGGTATCTTTCCATAAATGGTCCTTTTTTTGATCTTCTGCCGTGTTGGTGTTAATTTAAAGGCTAAAAATATATTTTGACGTCAACATTATGTCTAGTGACGTGTTCTGATATTGGTTAAGCGGATAACACAAAAATAATGACTATGATTGTGGGCTAGGATTCTGACGAAAGATCACATTTGTAGACTATAGTTGTCGTAAAAAGCGACTGGAATTCACAAACGACGCAAACGGAAGAGTCTTTGGAATTGTGTATGACAAAAGAGATATTATCATTGTGAAATCACACTTTTAGCCCTCAAATTAACACCAACATGATAGAAGATAAAAAAAAAGGACTATTTGTGGAAAGGTACCTATAAAAGAAGGACCACTTGGGTAATATTTGATAATAGAGGACTAAATAGGGAAACCTCCCTGTTATAAAGGATCAATTATAGAATTTACTGCAAAAAATATGTTACAGTCGAGAGGACCGATAGAATTAGACCACATTATGTCGACACAAAGTATTGAATAATTGAATGAATGAAGTAATTGTATTTCTCAAAGAATAAAGAATACAAGGGAGAGTATATATCGGAGGGAACAATCCCTACTAGAACTAGGAAACATAAATAGAAGCTGAATAAAATACTAAGTCTATCATAAATATTATTGACTATAACAAGTTGTCTAACATCTCCCTCAAGTTGAACGTCGTATCACGAACGGAAGCTTGGAAATAAGACATTGGTAGCACGACTTGGGAAGAGGCTTGGTCAGCAAATCAGTAAGTTGATCTTCAGAGAAGACATGAGGCACACTCATAATACCAGCAATGACTTGTTCACGAGCAAAGTGACAATCTCTTCCCACATGCTCCATCCTTTTATGAAAAATTAGATTCTTCGTAAGACATATAGCAGACTAATTATCACAAAAGAGTTGTGGGGTTGAGACTGACACACGCAAGTCACCCAGAACATAGGTATTTTTGACAAGTAGTTTTGACGTGAAACTTTTACAAAGGATATTACATGCAAATACAAACATCTATATCAAATTTTACAACTTTTTTGATGAATTTAAAATTTCACCAAAAAATGTGATGGTACCCCTAGAGCTCGAGACCAAAACTAAAAAAATTATAATTTAGATATTGTTGACAACTAGTTTTGACATAAAACTTTTACAAAGGATTTTACATTCAAATAGAAACATCTATGTCAAATTTCATAACTTTTTTGATTAATTTAAAATTTGGCCAAAAAATGTGATGGTATCTTTAGTTCTCGAGGCCAAAACTAAAAAAATTATAATTTAGATATTGTTGACAAATAGTTTTGACATGAAACTTTTACAAAGGAATTTACATGCAAATGGAAACATTTATGTCAAATTTCACAACTTTTTTGATGAATTTTAAAATTTTGCCAAAAAATGTGATGGTACCCCTAGAGCATGAAGCCAAAACTAAAAAATTACTCCCTCCGTCCTATATCTTTCTTCCCGTTGTGCAAAACGAAGAAAAATCCCAAGTTTTTTCAATCTATTTTATTTAAATATTGGTATAGAAATAAAAAATAAAACATACATATTTAAAAACTACATCAAAAGTTCAACAAAATAAGTGGTGACAAGAATATTTTATTTTATCATATAGGCCATGAAAAAACACAAATAAATATAAAATCCCGTGAAATTGGAATAGTGCTCTGGGAAGAAAATTTTAGGACGGAGGGAGTATAATTTAGACTTTGTTGACAAGTAGTTTTGACATGAAACTTTTAAAAAAGATTTTACATGGGAATAAAAACATCCATGTCAAATTTTGCAACTTTTTTTTGATGAATTTTAAAATTTGGCCAAAAAATATGATCATACCCCTAGAGTTCGAGGCCAAAACTAAAAAAATTATAATTTAGACATTATTGACAAGTACTTTTGACATTAAACTTTTACAAAGGATTTTAGATGCAAATAGAAACATCCATATCAAATTTCACAACTTTTTTTGATGAATTTAAAATTTCGCCAAAACATGTGATAGTACCCCTAGAGCTCGATGTTAGTCGGTTTAGTCGTTGTGCCCACGCCTTAGAGGGGGGGGGGGGGGTGAATAAGGCGTTTGAAAACTTTTCGGAGTTTAATAAAAACGGTGTTGGCAAATGCGGAAGCAATATATAAAACGCAAAAATAAAAGCGTAAATAAAATGCACACCGAATTTATACTGGTTCGGGAACTCCCTACTCTAGTACCTCGAGGCTTCTCCCCAAGGATTTTCGAATCCACTAAGTCTCGGTCTCTTGAACTCCGTCAAAGCACCGCACTAGTTTGGCAAACAACCATTGCCAATAGAATTCACTCCGAGATTTCACCACGGCTATCTCGAACCGTTTACAATGAAGATTTAACGGTTATCTTCTACCGTTTCCCCCAAGGATTTCAAAGGCTATCCTTGAACTCTTACCCAAGGATTTATACGGCTATCCTTAACCGTTACAACGTGAGAATTTAACGGCTATTCTCGACCGTAAGAAGGTGTGTTTGAAAAACACAAACAAGAGTTCTACACAACGGCTTGAATATAAAAATGAAGAACAAAACTTAGCCGGTGTAGAAGGAAAGTATACTCTCTCAAAAATACAATTCAAACTTATGAATATGAGAGTATATAACTAGAAACACAAGCTCAAAGTGTGTGTATAAAAATCGGGAATTTTAAGGCTCTTAAAATAGCCAAAATATTGAAAATAATTAATAGAAGGATGAACACACTTAGAATAAAAAGAGAGGATGTTTAGAGCTTTGTTTCTTGTTAAAATATGAAGTATTAGGCCTATATTTATAGTGGAAGATGTTAATTAGCCGTTAGGAGGTGATTAGAGTTAAATTAATTCAAAAATCAGCAATTAGGAATAGTGTTCCAACGGTAATGGTACCCTGTCACGGTAGCTAGGTCCCGTACGGTAGCTAGGTACCTTCTCAAGCCAAAACTCTCTGGCGGTACCTATCCTTACGGTACCCCTTACGGTAGGGGGGTCCCATCTCAGGCTAACCCACGGTACCCCTTACGGTACCCCTCACGGTACCTAGGTACCTTATGACCATTTTGACAATTTTTTCATTTTTGTCCAAATCATTTCCAATTTTGTTTAAAACCTTTTGGATGTTTGAAAATGATTATAAAAGGGTTTTAAACATATTTTGTGAGTGCTTTTGAGCTTGTGAATATAGGTATATAAAATCATATCCTTACATTGGTTTCTACCTATATTCTACGCTAGTTTGGTGTTTCGACTTCATTCTTGAGTACCGAATCTTAATGGATTCTTGTTGTACCTGAAACACTTAAACGAACGTCAAGCTTGTATATTGTTTGTTAACATCAAAACATGATTCTTAGCAAACCAAGGCAAACAATCTCCCCCTTTTTGATGTTGACAAACAATATACTTCAAAGTGAGTTAGGCGGGAGTAAAATAATGAAGCAAGCAAGCTCCCCCTAAGAATATGCATATTGAAAATACGCACTTTGAAATTTTTCTTGTGTTTATAAGAGTTTGAGTTTGATGCAATTAGTTACACAAGAATGCACTCAAGTCAAGTTGCCTATGCACCACTTTGAAGTATACGTCTTCTCCCCGTTTTGTCAAAATCAAAAAGGGCATTTTGAAAATTTTAACCATGTATAACTTCTTGAAACCCTCCCCCTATCAAAATAAATTAAGAAATGATAGTTTGGAGATCATTGGGCAAAAGGTGCATTTACAACAAAACTCCCCCTAAAGATAAAAACTCCCCCTAAAATGATGCAAGTTTAAAAACTTTATTTTTCAGGGATTTTTAGGGATTATTTTCTAAAAAGCATGATTTAAAGATGAATTTAAAAAATATTTAATCATGCAAACCAAGGCTAAAGTAAATGAAAGCACGTATGGGATAAGGTTTTATTTTTGAAAATAATTAAAACCAAACAAAATATCTTATCCAAATAAGTGAGAAGAACTTACCTTGGCTTATGTCGCTCTTTCTTCGGCTTTGAATATACTTCTTTCTCTTTTGATTTTCTCTGTCTTGAGTCTTCAAAAAATTTCCATTGGAGAAAGCTCTTGTATTTCTTCCTCATTACTCTTTCTTCGTCTTCTTCATCACTTGACGAATTAGAGTCCTCGGATGTTTCATCCGTCTCACTTGACTCATCATTTGAGTCACTTGAGTCATCACTAGACTCCTCTTTGGATGCCTTGAACGCATTGGTTCGTTTTGGGTCTTCTCTCAGATATTCTTCTTTCATCTTAATCATCAAAACTCGTGAGAATACAAAGAAGACCAAATGTGGGCGGTGCTTTCTGTTGCACATTTGGGTAAAAGATCTATAATACTACTATGCCATTCTTTTGGCAAAGAAAGTAAAATTTTAGTATTTAGTTCACTTGTAGAATATTCCTTACCCAAATAATCAACTTGTTGATTATTTCATTGAACCTTCTATTGGCATCTTGGATTGACTCGTGTTGGCCAATTTTGAAACTTTCGTACTCCGAGTTTCCGAGGGCCAACATGGTTTGCTTCGTGGAGGTGTCACCTTCATGATAGAAACATCTATGTCAATTTTTACAACTTTTTTGATGATTTTAAAATTTTGCCAAAAAAGTTTGATGGTACCCAAGAGCTCGAGGCCAAAACTAAAAAAATTTATAACTTAGACATTATTGACAAGTATTTTTGACATGAAAATTTTACAAAAGATTTTATGTGCAAATAGAAACATCCATGTCAAATTTCGCAACTTTTTGATGAATTTAAAATTTTGCCAAAAAATGTAAAGTTACCCCTAGAGCTCGAAGCCAAAACTAAGAAATTATAATTTAGATGTTGTTGACAAGTAGTTTTGACATGAAACTTTTAGAAAGGATTTTACATGCAAATAGAAACATCTATGTCAAGATTCATAACTTTTTTGATTAATTTAAAATTTTGCCAAAAAATGTGATGGTACCCCTAGAGCTCGAGGCCAAAACTAAAAAAATTATAATTTAGATTATGTTGACAAGTAGTTTTGACAAGAAACTTTTACAAAGGATTTTACATGCAAATTGAAACATCTATGTCAAATTTCACAACTTTTATGATGAATTTAAAATTTCGCCAAAATATGTGATGGTACCCCTAGAGCTCGAGGCCAAAACTAAAGAATTATAATTTAGATTTATTGACAAGTAGTTTTGACATGAAAATTTTACAAAAGAATTTTAAATGCAAATAGAAACATCTACGTCAAATTTCACAACTTTTTTGATGAATTTAAAATTTCGTCAAAAAATGTGATGGTAACCCTAGAGCTCGAGGCCAAAACTAAAAAAATTATAATTTAGACATTATTGACAAGTATTTTCGACATGAAACATTTACAAAAGATTTTACGTGCAAATAGAAACATCCATGTCAAATTTCGCAACTTTTTTGATGAATTTAAACTTTCGTCAAAAAATGTGATGATACCCTAGGGCTCGAGGCCAAAACTAAAGAATTATAAATTAGACATTGTTGACAAGTAGCTTTGACCTGAAACATTTACAAAGGATTTTACATGCAAATATAAACATCTATGTCAAATGTCACAACTTTTTTGATGAATTTAAAATTTCGTCAAAAAATGTGATGGTACCCCTAAAGCTCGAGGCAAAACTAAAAAAATTATAATTTAGACATTGTTGACAAGTAGTTTTGAGTTTTGACATGAAATTTTTACAAAGTATTTGACATGCGAATAAAAACATCCGTGTCAAATTTCGCAATTTGTTTTGATGAATTTTAAAATTTCACCAAAAAATGTGGTGGTACCCCTAGAGCTCGAGGCCAAAACTAAAAAATTATAACTTAGATATTGTTGACAAGTAGTTTTGAAATAAAACTTTTACAAAGGATTTTACATGCAAATAGAAACATCTATGTCAAATTTCATAACTTTTTTTGATTAATTTAAAATTTCGCCAAAAAATGTGATGGTACCCCTAGAGCTCGAGGTCAAAACTAAAAAAATTAAAATTTAGACATTGTTGACAAGTAGTTTTGACATGAAACTTTTACAAAGGATTTTACATGCGAATAGAAACATCCATGTACAATTTCGCAATTTATTTGATGAATTTTAAAATTTTGCCGAAAAATGTGATGGTACCCTTGGAGCTCGTTGCCAAAACTAAAAAAAAAATTATTTAGATATTGTTGACAAGTAGTTTTGACATGAAACTTTTACAATGGATTTTACATGCCAATAGAAACATCTATGTCAGATTTCACAACTTTTTTCATTAATTTAAACTTTTGCCAAAAAATGTGATAGTATCTCTAGAGCTCGAGGCCAAAACTAAAACAAATTATAACTTAGACATTATTGACAAGTATTTTCGACATAAAACTTTTACAAAAGATTTTACGTGCAAATAGAAACATCCATGTCAAATTTTGCAACTTTTTTGATGAATTTAAAATTTCACCAAAAAAATGTGATAAACCCATAGGGTTCGAGGCCAAAACTAAAGAATTATAATTTAGATATTGTTGACAAGTAGTTTTGAACGAAACATTTACAAAGGATTTTATATACAAATAGAAACATCTATGTCAAATTTCACAACTTTTTTCATTAATTTAAAATTTTGCCAAAAAATGTGATGGTACCCCTAGACCTCGAAGCCAAAACTTAAAATAATTGTAACTTAGACATTATTGACAAGTATTTTTGACATGAAATTTTTACAAAAGATTTTACGTGCAAATAGAAACATCTATGTCAAATTTCATAACTTTTTTGTTGAATTTAAAATTTTGCCAAAAAATGTAATGGTACCCTTAGAGCTCGAGGCCAAAACTAAAAAAATTATAATTTAAACATTGTTGACAAGTAGTTTTGACATGAAGCTTTTACAAAGGATTTTACACGCGAATAGAAGTATCCATGTCAAATTTTGTAATTTTTTTTTATGAATTTTAAAATTTGGCCGAAAAATGTGATGGTACCCCTAGAGTTCGAGGCCAAAACTAAAAAAATTAAAATTTAGATTATGTTGACAAGTAGTTTTGACATCAAACTTTTACAAAGGATTTTACATGCGAATAGAAACATCCGTGTCAAATTTTGCAATTTTTTTTGATGAATTTTAAAATTTGGCCAAAAAATGTGGATGTATCCCAAGAGCTCGAGGCCAAAACTAAAAAAATTATAATTTAGATATTGTTGACAAGTAGTTTTGACATGAAACTTTTACAAAGGATTTTATATGCAAATAGAAACATCAATGTCAAATTTCATAATTTTTTTGATTAATTTAAAATTTGGCCAAAAAATGTGATGGTACCCCTAGAGTTCGAAGCCAAAACTAAAAAAAAGTATAACTTAGACATTATTGACAAGTGTTTTTTACATAAAACTTTTACAAAAGATTTTACGTGCAAATAGAAACACCCATGTAAAATTTCCAAACTTTTCTTTATGAATTTTAAAATTTGGCCGAAAAATACTGATGGTACCCCTAGAACTCGACGCCAAAACTAAAAAAATTATAATTTAGATATTGTTGACAAGTAGTTTTGTCATGAAACTTTTACAATGGATTTCACATGCAAATATAAGCATCGATGTCAAAATTCACAACTTTTTTGATGAAATTAAAATTTTGCCAAAAAATGTGATGTGACACATAGAGCTCGAAGCCAAAACTAAAAACACTTATAACTTAGACATTATTGACAAGTATTTTTAACATGAAACTTTTACAAAAGATTTTACATGCAAATAGAAACATCAATGTCAAATTTCACAACTTTTTTGATGAATTTAAAATTTCGCCAAAAAGTGTGAGGGTACCCTTAGGCCTTGAGGCCAAAACTAAAGAATTATAATTTAGATATTGTTGACAAGTAGTTTTGACATGAAACATTTACAAAGGATTTTGCATGCAAATAGAAACATCTATGTCAAATTTCACAATTTTTTTCATTAATTTAAAATTTCAGCAACAAATGTGATAGTACCTTTAAAGCTCGAGACCAAAACTAAAAAAATTATAATTTAGATATTGTTGACAAGTAGTTTTGACATAAAAATTTTACAAAGGAATTTACATTCAAATAGAAACATCTATGTCAAATTTCACAATTTTTTTGATGAATTTTAAATTTCGCCAAAAAAATGTGATGGTACCACTAGAGCTCGAGGCCAAAACTAAAAAAATTATAATTTAGACATTGTTGACAAGTAGTTTTGACTTGAAGTTTTTACAAAGAATTTTACATGCAAATAGAAGTATCCCTGTCAAATTTTGCAACTTTTTTTATGAATTTTAAAATTTGGCTGAAAAATGTGATGGTACCCCTAATGCTCGAGGCCAAAACTAAACAAATTATAATTTAGATATTGTTGACAAGTAGTTTTGACATGAAACTTTTACAAAGGATTTTACATGCAAATAGAAGCATCTATGTCAAAATTCACAACTTTTTTGATGAATATAAAATTTCGCCAAAAAATGTGATGTTATCCCTAGAGCTCGAAGCCAAAACTAAAAACACTTATAACTAGAAATTATTGACAAGTATTTTTGACATGAAACTATTAAAAAGATTTTACATGCAAATAGAAACATCCATGTCAAATTTCGCAACTTTTTTGATGAATTTAAAATTTCGCCAAAAAATGTAATGGTACCCTTAGAGCTCGAGGCCAAAACTAAAAAAAATTATCATTTAAACATTGTTGACAAGTAGTTTTGACATGAAGCTTTTTCAAAGGATTTTACACGCGAATAGAAGTATCCATGTCAAATTTTGCAATTTGTTTTTATGAATTTTAAAATTTGGCCGAAAAATGTGATGGTACCCGTAGAGCTCGAGGCCAAAACTAAAAAAAATATAATTTTAGAAATTGTTGACCAGTAGTTTTGACATCAAACTTTTACAAAGGATTTTACATGCGAATAGAAACATCCGTGTCAAATTTCGCAACGTTTTTGATGAATTTTAAAATTTGGCCAAAAAATGTGATGGTATCCCAAGAGCTCGAGGCCAAAACTAAAAAAATTATAATTTAGATATTGTTGACAAGTATTTTTGACGTGAAACTTTTACAAAAGATTTTACATGCATATATAAAAATCTATGTCAAATTTCACAACTTTTTTCATTAATTTAAAATTTCGCCAAAAAATGTGATGGTACCTCTAAAGCTTGAGGCCAAAAACTAAAAAAAATTGTAACTTAGACATTATTGACAAGTATTTTTGACATGAAACTTTTACAAAAGATTTTACGTGCAAATAGAAACATCTATGTCAAATTTCACAACTTTTTTGAAGAATTTAAAATTTCGCCAAAAAATGTGATGGTACCCCTAGAGCTCGAGGCCAAAACTAAAAAAAATTATAACTTAGACATTATTGACAAGTATTTTTTACATAAAACTTTTACAAAAGATTTTACGTGCAAATAGAAACACCCATGTAAAATTTCCAAACTTTTTTTTATGAATTTTAAAATTTGGCCGAAAAATAATGAGGTACCCCTAGAGCTCGAGGCCAAAACTAAAAAAATTATAATTTAGATATTGTTGACAAGTAGTTTTGTCATGAAACTTTTACAAAGGATTTCACATGCAAATAGAAGCATCGATGTCAAAATTCACAACGTTTTTGATGAATTTAAAATTTCGCCAAAAAATGTGATGTGACTCATAGAGCTCTAAGCCAAAACTAAAAACACTTATGAATTTAAAATTTCGCCAAAAAGTGTGAGGGTACCCTTAGGCCTTGAGGCCAAAACTAAAGAATTATAATTTAGATATTGTTGACAAGTAGTTTGGACATGAAACATTTACAAAGGATTTTGCATGCAAATAGAAACATCTATGTCAAATTTCACAACTTTTTTCATTAATTTAAAATTTCACCAACAAATGTGATGGTACCTTTAAAGCTCGAGGCCAAAACTAAAAAAATTATAATTTAGATATTGTTGACAAGTAGTTTTGACATGAAACTTTTACAACGGATTTTACATGCAAATAGAAGCATCTATGTCAAAATTCACAACTTTTTTGATGAATATAAAATTTCGCCAAAAAATGTGATGTTACTCCTAGAGCTCGAAGCCAAAACTAAAAACACTTATAACTAGACATTATTGACAAGTATTTTTGACATGAAACTATTAAAAAAGATTTTACATGCAAATAGAAACATCCATGTCAAATTTCGCAACTTTTTTGATGAATTTAAAATTTCGGCAAAAAGTGTGAGGGTACCCCTAGGCCTTGAGGCCAAAACTAAAGAATTATAATTTAGATATTGTTGACAAATAGTTTTGATATGAAACTTTTACAAAGGAATTTACATGCGAATAGAAGTATCCCTGTCTAATTTCGCAACTTTTTTGATGAATTTTAAAATTTGGCCGAAAAATGTGATGGTACCCTTAGAGCTCGATGCCAAAACTAAAAAAAATAATAATTTAGATATTGTTGACAAGTAGTTTTGACATGAAACTTTTACAAAGGATTTTACATGCAAATAGAAACATCTATGTCAAATTTCATAACTTTTTTCATTAATTTAAAATTTCGCCAAAAAATGTGATGGTACCCCTAGAGCTCGAGGCCAAAACTAAAAAAAGTTATAACTTAGACATTATTGACATGAAACTATTACAAAAGATTTTACGTGCAAATAGAAACATCCATGTCAAATTTCGCAACTAAAGAATTTGACAAGTTATAACCTAGAGCTCGAGGCCAAAACTAAAAAAATTATAATTTAGATATTGTTGACAAGTAGTTTTGTCATGAAACTTTTACAAAGGATTTCACATGCAAATAGAAGCATCGATGTCAAAATTCACAACGTTTTTGATGAATTTAAAATTTCGCCAAAAAATGTGATGTGACCCATAGAGCTCTAAGCCAAAACTAAAAACACTTATGAATTTAAAATTTCGCCAAAAAGTGTGAGGGTACCCTTAGGCCTTGAGGCCAAAACTAAAGAATTATAATTTAGATATTGTTGACAAGTAGTTTTGACATGAAACATATTCAAAGGATTTTACATGCAAATAGAAACATCTATGTCAAATTTCACAACTTTTTTCATTAATTTAAAATTTCGCCAACAAATATGATGGTACCTTTAAAGCTCGAAGCCAAAACCAAAAAAATTATAATTTAGATATTGTTGACAAGTAGTTTTGACATGTAAATTTTACAAAGGAATTTACATGCAAATAGAAACATCTATGTCAAATTTCACAACTTTTTTGATGAAATTAAAATTTCGCCAAAAAAATGTGATGCTACCCGTAGAGCTCGAGGCCAAAATTAAAAAAAATATAATTTTAGAAATTGTTGACAAGTAGTTTTGATATGAAACTTTTACAAAGGAATTTACATGCGAATAGAAGTATCCCTGTCAAATTTCGCAACGTTTTTGATGAATTTTAAAATTTGGCCGAAAATGTGATGGTACCCTTAGAGCTCGAGGCCAAAACTAAAAAAATAATAATTTAGATATTGTTGACAAGTAGTTTTGACATGAAACTTTAACAAAGGATTTTACATGCAAATAGAAACATCTATGTCAAATTTCACAACTTTTTTCATTAATTTAAAATTTCGCCAAAAAATGTGATGGTACCCCTAGAGCTCGAGGCCAAAACTAAAAAAAGTTATAACTTAGACATTATTGACAAATATTTTTGACATGAAACTATTACAAAAGATTTTACGTGCAAATAGAAACATCCATGTCAAATTTCGCAACTTTTTTGATGAATTTAAAATTTCGCCAAAAAGTGTGAGGGTACCCCTAGGCCTTGAGGCCAAAACTAAAGAATTATAATTTAGATATTGTTGACAAGTAGTTTTGACATGAAACATTTTCAAAGGATTTTACATGCAAATAGAAACATCTATGTCAAATTTCACAACTTTTTTCATTAATTTAAAATTTCGCCAACAAATGTGATGGTACCTTTAAAGCTGGAAGCCAAAACACAAAAAATTATAATTTAGATATTGTTGACAAAAAGTTTTGACATGTAAATTTTACAAAGGAATTTACATGCAAATAGAAACATCTATGTAAAATTTCACAACTTTTTTGATGAAATTAAAATTTCGCCAAAAAATGTGATGCTACCCTTAGAGCTCGAGGCCAAAACTAAAAAACATATTATTTAGAAATTGTTGACAAGTAGTTTTGAGATGAAACTTTTACAAAGGAATTTACATGCGAATAGAAGTATCCCTGTCAAATTTCGCAACTTTTTTGATGAATTTTAAAATTTGGCCGAAAAATGTGATGGTACCCTTAGAGCTCGAGGCCAAAACTAAAAAAATAATAATTTAGATATTGTTGACAAGTACTTTTGACATGAAACTTTTACAAAGCATTTTACATGCAAATAGAAACATCTATGTCAAATTTCAAAACTTTTTTCATTAATTTAAAATTTCGCCAAAAAATGTGATGGTACCCTTAGAGCTCGAGGCCAAAACTAAAAAAAGTTATAACTTAGACATTATTGACAAGTATTTTTGACATGAAACTATTACAAAAGATTTTACGTGCAAATAGAAACATCCATGTCAAATTTCGCAACTTTTTTGATGAATTTAAAATTTCGCCAAAAAGTGTGAAGGTACCCCTAGGCCTTGAGGCCAAAACTAAAGAATTATAATTTAGATATTGTTGACAAGTAGTTTTGACATGAAACATTTTCAAAGGATTTTACATGCAAATAGAAACATCTATGTCAAATTTCACAACTTTTTTCATTAATTTAAAATTTCGCCAACAAATGTGATGGTACCTTTAAAGCTCGAAGCCAAAACCAAAAAAATTATAATTTAGATATTGTTGACAAGTAGTTTTGACATGAAACTTTTACAAAGGATTTT
>OOIL02005612.1:7035-17079 GCA_900332095.2 Cuscuta campestris
TGTTGGTCTTATGGGGGACCATCGATCACCCTTAGGGATTCGCTACTGTGCTAGTCACGGTATCGGGTACTGACAGCCCAACCTGACGAGGTACACGAGTCGTGTATCTTGCGAAGCCCCTCCTGTCCATCCACCGCTCAGTAGTGGGGCTCCGCACTGCCGTAGTGAACTATAGGGGGTGCCCTATAGGAATCTACCTTGGCTTGGGGCTATAGAGAGATGTGGTTAAATACAAAGTGTCCACCTTCCTATCACCAATTGGTTTTAGGAAGCATTTGGCACCTCTTTAACTTCAGAACGATTGTTGGTCTTATGGGGGACCATCGATCACCCTTAAGGATTCGCTACTGTGCTAGTCACGGTATCAGGTACTGATAGCCCAACCTGACGAGGTACACGAGTCGTGTATCTTGCGAAGCCCCTCCTGTCCATCCACCGCTCAGTAGTGAGGCTCCGCACTGCCGTAGTGAACTATAGGGGGTGCCCTATAGGAATCTACCTTGGCTTGGGGCTACAGAGAGATGTGGTTAAATACAAAGTGTCCACCTTCCTATCACCAATTGGTTTTAGGAAGCATTTGGCACCTCTTTAACTTCAGAACTCTGTAGTTAAGCGTGCTGGAATGGGAGTAGTCCCTGGATGGGTGACCCACTGGGAAGTTCCAGAAAACGATCCTACAAGATACTTTAGGATATTGATAAATATTCCAGGTGTTGACAAGGAATTTGTCAGGGGGTTTTCTCTCTCAAAGCATTGTATGCTCTCTTTATACTGAAGCCTGTGTGGCCCTAGTTCCAGCAAATGGTGTTGTGTTGGTTTAGGTGGAATAGGTTATAGGCAGGGGGAGTCAGTGGGTTTGGGTGGGTAATTGAATCCCTTGGGATATCTTTTGTGGATGAAATTTGCCCAAAAGGAGTTCTTGTGAGTGTAACTCCACCACATTTTCAATCCATAGGAGTCTTGAAGGGTATCCAGATTGTAAATGCCCAGTCCTCCTTCCTCTTTAGGGTTGCAGATGTCCTTCCATGTTGCCCAGTGATATTTTTGGTTGTCTCCTTTAGAACCCCAGAAGAAATTGGCCATTTTTCTGTTGAGGCATGTAGTGACACTTTTAGGGAGTTTGGTGGTTCCAAGGATATGTAGAGGAATGGAACTCAAAACATGTTTGATTAGGATAAGTCTTCCACTTTGGGAGAGCAGGTGCTTAGTCCATCCTTGGAGTTTCTGATCAAAGTGTTCAAGAATGTCCCCACAGTAGTTTTTCCTGTTGATTCCTCTGTGGATTTGAGTGCCCAAGTATTTAAAGGGAAAGAAACCTCTCTGCATGTTTAGGATTTTCCCCATCTTAGAGGCTTGGGCTGTGGGTGTCTTGTCAGGTGTGTAAAAGAAACTTTTTTGTAAGTTGATAGCTTGTCAAGAAGCCACCTCATAATCTTTTAGGAATTTTGCCAGTTTCTGTAGATTGCTAATTGAACCATTACTGAAAAGAATCAAATCATCAGCAAAAGCAAGATGGGATATGGGTAGTAGGTGTCTACCCATGTTGTAGCTTTTCAAATTCCCATTGTTGGTGTCCACTTTGAGGGTTTTGCTGAAACTTTCAGCTGCTAGGATAAAAAGGAGAGGAGATAAGGGGTCACCTTGTTTTAGTCCTCTTTGGGGTTGGAAAGGTTTGCAGGGGTAACCATTGATAAGGATAGAGTGATAGGTTAATTTGAGAAATCATATTCATCCTCAAAATCAGTCTTATCCAATGTGTATTTAGCATCAAGTGCTAAGTATGTCATCTCCATAGCTTGGGCTTGTTTGAGTTTTAGCTTAGCCTTCCTTTTTTGTTTTTTGCTAAGCTTTGTATGTGGTTCCAAAGGGGGAGCTTTAAGTTGAATTTTTCTCTCTTTGATTGTTGGGCAGCTTTCCTTGAAAGCAGAGCGAATGCCCTCCACGGTAAACTCATCCTCAGATGTGTCTACTCCCTTAATGGGGTGTTCTTTCCTTCCTGCAGATATTAACTTAGCCCTACTTCTAGTAACCATGTGAGATGGTGAAAAGGTTGACTTACCCTTGTTTAATTTAGGGAGCTGCATTGACACCTTAGAGCATCTAGAGGTGTTTATTCTAAAGGGTTGAAGAATGGAATCAATAAACACCNGCAAACAATAATTTGGAGCAAGAGTGTTCCTGCCATATCCCTCCCTCATTGCTCAATTGTTCCAAGTCCCCTTCAAAGAAATTGGAGGTCAGGGGAGATTCACTTTCCCAGCACAGTAAGGATTTAGAGATTGAAACAACTTGGTGAGTTTGTTCTTCGATTGGATACCAATCTCCACAGTTGCCTGATTTCCCAGAATGTGGTTGGACCCTAAAATCCGAAGCCATTCCAGTTTGTGTATCCAGTTTTGATTTCTCCCTAGCTTTACGATAGAAGAGTTGGAGGTTTTTGACAAAGTTTTTAATCAACTTGAATTGGTTCCCTACTGGAACATAGACCTTTCTGCTGCCTTCAACTCTTTTTTCGAAAATGATTACTTGATCACACTTTACGGTGAGATGACATCCTACGTATATGGGATTGACATCCTACGGGATTGACTCTAGTGAGATCACACTTTACGGTGAGATGACATCCTACGGTCAGATGACGCAAAGCTCACCACTACAAGCTGCAAAGCTCACCAAGGACAACTACAAAGCTCACCATATTTTTTCAACACTTTGAATTTTTTTTTTTAAAAATATAAAATCAAAGAAAGGGGTGCTGACTGGACTTTGACCGTTGACCGAAACCTTTGACTCCCACTTGCCGCCACCGGACACCGCAGTCGCCAGAATCTGCCGTAACCGGAATCCGCCGTCGGCCACAGGAATCCGCCACCGGTCGCCGGAATCTGCTCCAACCGCCAGTCGCCAGAATCTGCCACCGCCCCTTCCCCGGTCGCCGGCAACCGCCGTCGCTGACAGGTGGTTGACCGGTGTTGCTATTTTATTTTTTATTAATTTTAAATATTTAAAATTTAAAAAAAGGTGAGTTTTGGTGCTCAAAGTGGTGAGCTTTACTTTATTTCTAGGTGAGCTTTGCATTGTCCATTGATGAGCTTTGTAGTGTAGTGTGTTGAGCTTTGCGTCATCTCACCAAAGCATGTCATCTCACCGGAGTCAATCCATATATATATATATATATATATATATATATATATATATATATATATATATGACAATCTGTTGTTTTCTTATATACCCAACCTCATTGGAGAAGCGGATAACAATATGATTTGCACCATCCCATTTGAAGAGGAAATTAGAGGTGCGGTCTGGGACCTCAATGCCAATAGCGCACCTGGGCCAGATGGATACAATGGGACTTTTTTCAAAACCTTCTGGCACATTATAAGGGATGAAGTCGTTAGAGCAACTCAGGAATTTTTCTTGGGACTGCCAATACCTAAATCCTATGGGGCCACTCTCCTCACGCTGATTCCAAAGGTGGAAAACCCTAAAACCCTAGGAGACTTCAGACCAATATCTCTTTCCACATTCCTCTCTAAAATCAATACCAAAATATTGGCCAATAGACTGGGTTGTCTTCTCCATAAACTCATCAGTCCTGAACAAAGTGGGTTCCAAGCAGGTAAAGGGGTGGATGAAAACATACTCCTCACCCAAGAGATGATCCATTGTCTAGACAATGCATCTGGTAATGCCAACATTGCTATCAAGGTGGATTTTGCCAAGGCTTTTGACAGAATCTCCTGGCAGTTTCTTGAGAAAGTTCTCAGCTCCTTTGGCTTCTCTCACCAATCCAGTAACCTGCTCTTATCTACTCTTAAGGCAACTTTTTTCTCCATCCTCATTAATGGATCACCACACGGTTTCCTCAGGATGATGAGAGGGGTCAAACAAGGAGACCCCCTCTCCCCCCTCCTTTTCATTATTGGAAATGAAGGCTTAAGTAGGTTAATCAAGGGTAAGATTCAGGAGGGCTTCCTGAAATCCATATCCACAGGGAGAAATAGACCCCCCTCACACCTAGCCTATGCGGATGATATTATTTTCTTCCTGAATGGACATTTCAGAAATCTTCTCAGATTCAAAGGGCTCTTAGACTGTTTCCTTAAAGCATCGGGCCACCTCACAACCTCAACAAGAGTCACTTCTACACAGGATCAAAGGTGAAGCTAGATATCAAAAGCAACATGCGAAGAGCTCTCAAAATGGAAGAAGGCAAGCTCCCATTCGTGTACTTGGGGGCAACAATTGGCAAAGGGAAGATTAAAAAAGAAGATTGCATGAAGATTATATTACACTTTGATGCATACCTTAACACTTGGCATAGCAAGGTTCTTAACCAAATGGGGCGCCTGATTCTCATTAAACATGTTTTAAGCTCTATTCCTTTACATATTGTTGCTGTCCAACAGATGCCAAAGTCAGTTCACAGCTGATTAAACTGAGTAAAGTGCTACAGTCCAGAATTCTTGAACAACAGCTAGAAGATGGATTCTGTGAAAAAGGAATCCCTCCTCAAACAATTGGGTATGTCCAAACACCCACTCCAATGAGGAATCCTCAATCACAATCTTCATTCAAAATTGAAGCCAGCAAATGCAACGGATAGTCTATTTTGATTCAACGGATAGATTATACAATCCAGCTATAAATAGCAACCTTGGAAGACTGGAGAAAACAACGATGAGATAGACGAACACAACGAAGCAATCTTTAACAACAAAGTTATCTCATTCACAGTTAGCCCAAAAAGCTTGATAAAGAGAGATTTCTAAACTCCTTATCCAGAAGCAAACTTTTCCTCCTTCCAAAGAGCTATAGTCTAAACACTTGAAGGTTTTCTTGCCTCAAGTATCACACCACGTTGAAGGATATAACTTTTAATCAAACTTCTTGATTAAAAAGGGGGAAGATCAACTTTCTCAAAAGTTGATCTTGCAAGTCCTATTGTTCGGATCTTGCAGTCTCAAAAGTTGATCTTGCAAGTCCTTTGGGGGTACATAGATGGAAGGCCAAAATACCACTGGAAATCCTGGAGAAGTTTATGCTACCCAAAGTACGAGGGAGGGTTGGGCATCAGGCACCAGGAAGATGTTAAAGCTGCCTACTCGGCCAAAATATGGTGGAAGATTAGAAACTCCCACGGCCTATGGGGAGATTATATGAGGAGCAAATACCGTCCAGCCTCATTTCAAGAATGCCCTACGGATACAGCGACTTGGAAGAGGGCTGCACGAATTCATACTTGGGCTATTCAGCACGTCCACAACACAGATGATGCCGGAACATGGGAGGGAGAACCTTTCACCACCAAGATTGCTTATCACTCCTGGAGGGAATCCAAACCTATTTCTCTCGTTAGCAAGATGGTTTGGAACAAACTACAGATCCCAAAGGTCAGTCTCTTCATGTGGAAAGCTCTCAACTCCATTCTCCCATTCCCGGAAAATCTAGCCAGATTCAACCTGGCCATCCCCTCTCAATGTAACTTCTGTCACCATGGGCCCTAGGACCTAAACCACACACTCATCCAATGCCAAATGTCAAACAAGATATGGAGATTTTTCTCAGCTCTTTTCAATGGTCCTGTGGTCAATAGGGCAGATACCCTTAATGATACATGCATGAAATGGTGGGTTAGCACACCTAGGACCAAAATGCAGGATAGACTTAATGCTGTACTGCCGAGATTCATTGCATGGGGATTATGGAAGGCTTATAATGCTGAAAAATACGAGAGAAAGGCCTTCAAAGAAGGGACAATCATAGCTACCACTTTGAAGACAATCCAGCAATGGATATGGATTCATAAGGAGAAGAAATGGATGAATCTGGACGATAAAATGAAATCTTTTGGGTTCTGTTTATATCGCTGTAGAATTAATCTTCATTACTTAGATACCTCGTAATTTTCCATGGTGGGTAAAAGTCATCTACCACATTGCTGTAAACAATTCTCATGATCCATTAATAAAAATTTCTTTCTATAATATATATATATATATATATATATATAATTTCATGATTATAAAAAAATGGTTCTAGAGAGAAGAGAGAGATTTCCGGCAACGGTGCCGGAAAATCCTCAGGCAGGTCCTAATCATAATACACAATACAAACCATTCATCAAAGACTTCAGTGATTTATTCAAAGCTACAAATACTGGAGCAGTGGGTACTAAATCAGGTTTCTACAACGGCACACCATCAGTCAGTTTTACAAAAGAAGAAGAGGATGTGTTGGAGAAAAAGCTTCATCACGCTGCTGTGGGCAGATTCAATAGCTACATTCATCTACCAGCCCTCAAGGAGTTCCTATTGAAAGCTGGCTTCCATAACTTTAGGATCAGAAGAATATCTTCAGCACACATATTGTTCACCTTTAAAGAAGAAAAAGATTATGTCAGATTCATTCTAAGAGGCAACTCGTATGTCAATAAAACTCATTTCTACGTGTTTAAATGGACACCTAATTATAGTGGAAGGGAGGACAGTCCTATTCTCCCTATCTGGGTTACCTTAGACAATCTGCCTCTACATTTCATTGACTTCCAAGCCCTTTTCACCATATCATCTCTGTTGGGAAAACCTATTAAGGTGGATGATCACACCATTAATAGAGATAGGAGGGAGCAAGCCAGAATTTGTATTGAGATGGATATTTCACATCCCCCTCCCCCCTTAATTCATATAAGAGCAGGTGGAAATAACCTCTTTGTCAATTGTATCTATGGTAGAATCCCTCCATTCTGTAATAATTGTAAAAAACTTGGTCACAAAGAGGGTGTCTCCTGCCCCAACCATAATCAGAAAGTCACCGGAAAGACCTCCTCCGGCAAGGGAAAAGAGGTTCTTCAGTCAGAGCATTTTCAGTCCTGGATAGAAACCAAAAAGAAAAGGACACACAAATCTAATAATGATGCTCAAACTGCCACCACAAAAGAGAAGTCACGACCCACTTACCACTGGAAGGCCAAGGATAAAATAACAAACTACTTTACTCCACACATCCTTGATCTACTGGATATGCAGGAGAACTCCATGGACCCACTACCATCCTTTAGCCAGTTGGACCTGGTAACACAAGAGCTGTCAGTCCCCACACCTATGCATTATAAAGAGAATGATTTCCACTTTCCCACTCTTTCAAAGGCAAAGGAATATGTGGCAAAAACAACCAGACAAATACCCCTCTCTCCCACAACTTTATCTCTCTCTGATTTTTCATCAAAGGTAAATCCACTCAATATTATTAGCTTTAAAGGATCCTTGGATGACTTCCTACACAATATTGACCCTGACTTGGGTCTTAACCCACCTGGTAAGGGGGTGGGACCATCTAATACCTCCTATTTGGACCCAGGAGAATATGGAACTCACTCAGATGATGGTGAATTTGAGGAAATCAGGGATACGTCCTCAATTGAGCCTGTTAACTTCAGAACCCCATCAAAGGATTCTTCATCATTATCCATCCCAAAGGCAAAGAAGAAAAAACAGTATGATTCTCACAGAACAATTTTCACTAGGAGTCTCAAGGGACACAAAGACTTTTCTCTCCAAAGTCTTCAATGATTGTGCTCTTTTGGAATGTTTGTGGAGTTAGATCCTCTCTCAAAAGGATCAAATCTCTTATACATATGTACAGAATTAATTTTCTAGCCATCACTGAACCTATGGTTGATCTCTCTCAACATTATTCCTACGGAATTAAACTTGGTTTTTCTCAGGGAGCCTTCTCTAGTAACAACAAAATCTGGGTCTTCTGGAACTCAGAGTTTCTTAATCTCTTTTCTTTCTTGGAAAAGGACCAGTTTATAAGCTATCATTTCCAAAACCTCTCAACTCACACCAACATTACCATTACTTCTGTGTATGGGAAACACACCAGTAGAGAAAGGAAAACCTTATGGAAAGATTTGGAAAATTACACTACAAACTCTGAGTAGGTTGTTGGGGGGGATTTCAACACTATTGCTAACCTTTCTGAGCAAAAGGGTAGGATACCCCCCCTGCAAACTGACATGGATGATCTCTCAGAATGTCTGGAAACCTGCAAGCTTACCAATCCTCATTTAATTGGTAATATTTTCACTTGGTCAGGTAAACGAAGCACGGGTAGAGTCTTTAGAAGACTTGACAGGGCAGTGGTCAATGAAGTCATGTTGGACAATTATGATGATATTACTGTGACGCACATTAACAGTACCACCTCAGACCATAAACCTGTTAGAATAATAGACCAACGCTAGAGGGGGGGTGAATAGCGTTTGATCAAGAAATCGCAGGAATAAAAATGAATAAGCGAGAAGTAAAGAGAAAAGAACGAGGCACACTGATTTTACCCTGGTTCACCACAACTTGTGGCAAGTCCAGCCTCCCGAGAGACTCTCTCGAGCTACACTACTATCTCGTTAAGGTTAACAGTGCTTAACAAACCCGTACAACTTGAGAATTCGAGTCACACGAACCTTAACGAACCTTCGAAGGAAACAACCCTTCCTTCGAACAACAAGAGAAATACCTTCTCTTGTCGAGTGTCTAAGAACACTAAAAAAACTCAAGAACAATACTCTCTTTTAGAGTGGATAATGAGTAAACTAAGAACGCTCAAGAACACAACACAGGCTTCACAAAAATGGCTCTCAAAAGCTATGAAAAATTGAAGAATGATTTGCAATGAAAGAGTAGGAGTTGTGAAGTAATGTGATGTGTAAAACAGACCCAAACACCCCATTTTATAGTAGAAAAATAGGCTCCAATGGACCAAAGTATTTAAGGGGTGATTTGCATAATTTGTGGGATTTGATTAAAATTGGATCTGCTGAAAGTCACCCAGACAGCGCTGTCCTAGGCTTGGACATCGCTGTTCTAGGCTTGATTTTTAAAAATTGGGAAGCAACGGTCATGGCAACAGCGATGTCCAAAACCCCTACATCGCTGTTTTGGCTGTTGACTTCCAAACAAGGAAAGTTTTAGCCTTAAATTCCTTCCAACGGTTAGGTCTCTACATCGATGTTCTATCCTAGAACATCGCTGTTTAGGTCTGCCTTTGGAGATGGAAGTTTGGCCTGACAGCGCTGTTGCTGGGTCAACATCGCTGTCCAAAAACTTTCTGCCAATGCACTATATTTTTGGCTTAGGTTGGACAGCGCTGTAGGGAAGCCTACATTGCTGTTCCAGAAGTTTCTGGAAATCCAACCTTGGCTCAACAGCGATGTCTAGTGACCAACATCACTGTTGGAAGACTTAACGCCAAACCATGTTTTTAGCTACCCAGTCCAGACAACGCTGTTGATTACCTCAACATCACTGTTGGGCTGGTTTAGCCAGACCCATGGTTGGTTTAGTCACGCCGTTAGCCGATGTCAAAAATGCAAGTTCTCCAAAATAAGAACCAAGTTTAGAAAACATTTTTTTATTGCATTTTGCTAAGAGAAAAAGTAAAACATCTTCAAAACCACGTAATTTAGTTGAAAACCACGGCTAACCAAGTTCGTGCCGTTTCGCATGGTTTTTACTAAACGACAAAAAACGGAGAGTGGTTTTTGAGGCGTTTTTGTTGGAAAGCTAATTAAATATGCCCAGAGGTAAAAACCAGTCATAAAAAGTTGAAAACCACTTGGTTGGTTCGAACGCCAAAAACCAATGCCGAAAACCGAAAGCCGAATGCCGGTTTCTGAAAGCTGAACGCCGGATGGCTTGGTTTTTGGCTTGGGCGAACTCCAAGTGTTTTGACCCAAGTTTAAACTTAAGAAAAATATTTTTGAATATGTAAAAGAGATTTTTATGAATTGAGCCTAGAGAGCCAAGATTTGGAATTTTGTGCCGGTCTTGATCACATTAAGACCGACTCAATACGATTTTAGTTCTTCGTTCTTGATTCTGGGTTCTTGGTTCTCAAGTCATCATGCCATGTTCCTTCGCCTTAGTTTTGCTCACTTTAGCTTCGATATGTCGCGGCGGTTTGGCATTATCAAAACCTGTCATAAAAACCGAACACAGTTTAGTACGACGTAAGGCGTAAACCCGTGTTCCAACA
>OOIL02005612.1:39175-67119 GCA_900332095.2 Cuscuta campestris
TTTGGCTAAGGGGCTACTTACCCATCGATGGGATGTTCTTCCCATCGCTGGGTGGGTGGTTAGCCAAAAACCTATGGTTTTTGCCTTAACCACGGCCTAGCCAACCGATGCAAAAACCGACCGAAAAATCCAAAGTTCTCCAAAATAAAAACCAAGTGTTTAAAACACTTATTTGATGTATTTGGCTAAGAAATCAAGTGAGACACTTTAAAAATCACGTCATTTGAGTAAAAACCACGGCTAGCCAAGTTTACGCCGTTTTGCGTGGTTTTTGTCAAACGACTAAAAGCGAGAGATGGTTTTCAAAGTGTTTTTGTTGGAGAACCGTTTAAACATGCCAAAGAGTAAAAACCAATCATAAAAAGTTGAAAACCACTTGGTTGGTTCGGACGCCAAAAACCATAGCCGATAACTGAGAGCCGAACGCCAGTATCTGAAACCCGAACGCCGGATGGCTTGGTTTTTGGTTTGGGCGAACACCAAGTGTTTTTAATGACTTAAACATGTTTGAAAAACATTTTTATGATTTAAGAAGTGCAATGAAGGTTTTTAGCCTAAAGAGCCAAGGTGTAAAGATTGGGTCGGTCTTGATCACAATGAAGACCGACTCAACGACACTAAGACTAAGGTCTTCGTTCTTGGTCTTCTTTTAGCTCTTGTTCTTGTCTTCCTTCTTCGCCTTGTATATTCAAGGTTTGACTTGATCACGGCGGTTTGGCATTATCAAAACCTGTCATAAAAACAAACACGGCTTTAGTACAAAAATGTGACATGCCCGTGTTTCAACAAGAACTACGCCAAGACAATCAACATGCTGTACTGCGCGGTCAACCCCGATGATTATCGCAAAATCTCTTGCTGCACCACCGCCAAAGAAATGTGGGACAAGTTGGAGGTCACATATTAAGGTACGGACCAAGTTCGGGAAGCCAAAATTGACTTCCTAACGCAGGAGTACGAAATGTTTAGGATGAAGGAAGGCGAAAAGATCTATGATATGTTCGATCGGTTCTCAAAGATCATCAACGACCTTCATGCACTCAAGAAGACTTACGCCAACAAGGACCTTGTGAGAAAACTCCTGCGGAGTCTCACACCCGAATGGAGATCAAAGGCTGATGCAATCTACAAATCCATCAAAGTCTCGAACGTCACCATCGAAGGGTTAAGAGGTAATCTCAAAACTTATGAATCTATTGTTCTAACCCCGTATTTGGATGAACAAAAGAAGAAAGGTATAGCACTTAACGCAACCAAGGAAACGATGGAAGAAGTCTCACGCGATGATGACAACGAGTTTGGACTCATCATCAAGAAATTTCATAAATTTATGAAGAAGGAATTTGAGCGCAAAGGAAGAAAGCACGACGGTCCCCCGAAATGCTATGGGTGTGGTGAGATAGGCCACATCAAGCCGAGGTGTCCAAAAGGCAAAAGCGGCAAGGACAGACCTGGTTTAAAATAGCAACGTGCCTATATCTCATGGGGTGGCGACTCCGGTGATGAGTCAACTGACCAAGAAGAGGAAGAAGCCGCCAACCTCTGTCTCATGGCACACGAAGACCACGCCGACGAAGTACAAGAGGCATGTATTACTTCCTCCGACTCTTACACTTTTGAAGAGATGCAAGAAGCACTTCGAGAGCTTTATGGTGAATTTGTTAGCGCTTCTAAAACCAACAAATCATTAAAGAAACACTTTTCAACTCTTGAAAATGATTTTGAAAAACTGGAAAAAGATAATGAAAAGTTGAAACAAGAAAATAAATTTTATGGCAAAAGAAGCGCTGACAAACCAGAAAGCTCTTCAAGTGAATGTGAATCTTGCAAAGCTTTAAAAGAAAAAGTTGCAAAACTTGATAGTACGGTTAAGAAGTTTAATACACCACACAAAGATCTTAACTTACTCCTAGACACTATGCATTTTTTAAAGGAAGGATTAGGTTTTGATAAAAATGAATCTAAGGATAAAAACGTTGAGCAAACACCTAGACAACCTCCTAAGGCTCAACGTAAGAAAGTTAAAAATCAGGATAATAGAAAATCTAGTCAACCTAAGGACACTAGACAACCTAGACAAAAACCTAGGAATGAAAATGTGCATATTAGACAACCTACGAAAAACTATCAAAATGAATTTGTGCATAAAAATAATTTTTCAAATAGATAAAATAATGCTAGGACACCTAGAAGAGAAAATTTTCAAAAACCAATATTTTCTCAAAATATGATGAATATGGTTAGGCCCCCTAGCAATTATTATCAACCTAGAAGGATGCACAACCCAAACGTAGTTTGTCATTATTGCAATAGGGTAGGACATATAGCTCCCGTTTGCTTTACTAGGCATAGGCATTGGGCACAAAATGAACCACACTACCACTTTGCACTTAACACTCAAGGACCCAACAAGACTTGGGTACCTAAATCTTATTAAATCATTTTTGTAAGTGTGCTTGAAAGCGTCAAGTGTACTTTGGTACCTTGATAGCGGATGCTCCAAGCACATGACCGGAGATGCATCCAAGTTCCTACAAATCAAACCCGCTAAAGGAAGAAACATAGTCTTTGGAGATAATAGCAAAGGAAAAATTATTGGCATCGGTTCGGTAGGTAAGTCCGAAGACTCCTCTATAGATAATGTCTTGCTAGTTAAGGGTCTTAAACACAATCTCTTAAGCATAAGTCAATTATGTGACAAGGGAAATCGTGTGACCTTCGATTCAAAATCATGCACGGTAGAACGCCTTAGTGAAAATAAGGTCATTCTATGTGGTGATAGAATCGATAACATATATATATATGGTTAACTTAGACAAATCTCCTTCCGGCTTTGCTAAGTGCCTCATGAGTAAAGAGGAAGACACTTGGCTATGGCACCGAAGGGTAGCTCATATGAACATGAACCTTTTGAACAAATTGGTTTCACAAGACTTGGTAATTGGCATCCCAAAACTTAAGTTTGAAAAAGACACCATATGTGATGCATGTCAAAAGGGGAAGCAAGTTCGGGCTTCGTTTAAGTCTAAAAACGTTGTTTCAACGTCTAGACCGCTTCAACTTTTGCACATGGATCTCTTTGGTCCTTCTAGAACGAAAAGTTTTGGTGGTAATTACTTTGCATTTGTGATTGTCGATGACTACTCTAGGTTTACATGGACCTTGTTTCTAACTCACAAAAGTGAGGCATTTCACGTTTTCAAAAATTTCCTAAAGAAATTCAAAATGAAAAAGAAACAACCATAGTAGCCATTAGAAGCGACCATGGGGGAGAGTTCGAAGGAAATCTATTCTCAGATTTATGTGACAAACTCGGCA
Organism: Cuscuta campestris; assembly: GCA_900332095.2. NCBI lineage: Eukaryota > Viridiplantae > Streptophyta > Magnoliopsida > Solanales > Convolvulaceae > Cuscuta > Cuscuta campestris. The sequence goes on from OOIL02005612.1 coordinate 42,494, forward strand.
TTGATCATAATTTCTCAGCCCCACGTACACCACAACAAAATGGAGTGGTGGAACGTAAAAATAGATGTCTTGAAGAGATGGCTAGAACTATGATCAATGAGGCAAAAATCCCCAAGTATTTTTGGGCAGATGCCGTGAGTACCATGAGCTACGTGTTAAACCGAGCCGTCATTCGACCGATACTCATGAAAACGCCTTATGAACTATACAAAGGGAGAAAGCCAATCCTTTCTCATCTTCGAGTCTTTGGTTGCAAATGTTTTATTCATAACAATGGCAAAGACAACTTAGGCAAATTTGATGCCAAGTCGGATGAAAGAATTTTTCTGGGTTATTCACTTCGTAGCAAGGCCTATAGAGTCTTTAATAAACAAACTTTGACTATTGAGGAGTCCCTTCATGTTGTATTTTCCGAAGATAATCCTCGCTTGGCGAGAAAGGATATTTGTGATGATCTTGCAGATTCATTAGAAAGAATGCACGTCGAAGACGATGAAGAGAACACGTGAATATACACCGACAAACAACCACAAATTGGGGAGACGCTCCAAGCTACTAATCAAGGTGAAGAAGAAAATCAGGAGGAATAGAAAGAACAAGAGGCAACCGAGCTCCCCATTGCATGGAGAACGAACAAGAACCGTCCGCTTGACCAGGTAATCGGTATCATCAACCGCGGGGTAAGTACTCGTAACTCACTTAGGGACACAGTAGGACACATGGCTTTTGTTTCTCAAATTGAACCTACAACCATTTCCGAAGCAATAAACGACGAACATTGGACCTTGGCTATGCAAGAGGAGCTAAACCAATTCAAACAGAATGACGTTTGGGAATTGGTGCCAAGGCCCAATGATCATACAATTATTGGTACAAAATGAGTGTTCCGTAACAAACTTGATGAAAATGGAATAATCACTAGAAACAAAGTTAGGCTCGTAGCTAAAGGCTACAATCAAGAAGAAGGCATTGATTTCGAAGAAACTTATGCACCCGTAGCACGTTTAGAAGCTATTCGTTTACTTCTTGCTTTTACTTCGTCTATGGATTTTAAACTTTATCAAATGGATGTTAAGAGTGTCTTCCTAAATGGTTTTATTCAAGAGGAAGTGTATGTTGACCTGCCCCCGGGGTTTGAAGACTTTGAGTTCCCCGACCATGTCTTTAAACTCAAGAAAGCACTCTACGTTTTTAAACAAGCACCCCGTGCTTGGTACGAACATTTGAGTAAATTTCTTTTGGATAGTGGTTTCCAAAGGGGAAAAGTTGACACTACACTTTTTATCAAGAGTAAAAACAATAACATCCTTTTGGTTCAAGTTTACGTAGACGATATTATATTCGGTGCTACTAACGAGTCTTTGTGCAAAGAATTCTCAACGTTAATGACAAGCGAGTTTGAAATGTCAATGATAGGCGAGCTCACGTTCTTTTTGGGACTCCAAGTCAAGCAAATGAAGGATGGAACATTCATTTACCAAACTAAATATTGCAAGGAGCTCCTAAAACGATTCGAAATGGACAACGCCAAAGCCATGGCGACCCCGATGAGCACGTCCGACCATCTAGAAAAAGACGAGAAAGGTAAGGAAGGAGAAGTAAAAAAGTATCTAGGTATGATTGGATCCCTTCTCTATCTTACCGCTAGTAGGCCGGATATCATGTTTAGCTTATGCCTTTGCGCAAGGTATCAATCATGTCTGAAGGAATCACACTTAACGGCGGTGAAACAGATCATGAAATACCTTGTTGGCACGGTTAACGTTGGACTATGGTATCCAAAAGGCTCTTCGTGTCATCTCGTTGGTTATTCTGACTTGGACTTTCCGGTTGCAAACTGGATGGTAAAAGTACGAGTGGGACTTGCCACTTACTTGGTAGCTCTTTAGTTTCATTGTTTAGTAAGAAACAAGTCAGTGTTGCGTTACCCACAACCGGAGCGGAATACGTTGCCGCCCGTAGTTGTTGTGCTCAAATCCTTTGGATGAAGCAACAACTCGTGGACTATGGCCTTAGTATCAGTCACGTTCCACTTCGATGTGACAATACTAGCGCCATAAGCTTGACAAATAACCCCATTCTTCACTCAAGGACGAAACACATTGACATTAGGCACCACTTCATTAGAGATCATGTTCTCAAAGGTGATGTCGAAATTGTGTTTGTTGAAACACACAACCAATTAGCCGACATTTTCACAAAACCTTTAGAGAAAGAGTTGTTCTTCTGCATTTGTAGTGAACTCGGAATCCTTGACTCCACGATGATCTAATTTATGCATTTTATCACTCCTTTATCTTTGTTTGATCGTTTACTAACTTGAGTGTCGGAGGGTTTTCTAACTCTTTTTTGCAGGGACGGTTCGAAGTAAAGATTTCTGGAAGTCACGGGGAACCAGCGATGGGTGGGTTATACCATCGCTGGGAGGGAAGTTCATCTTTTACAGAACTCCTCTTCCCATCGATGGGTGATTGACTCTTTTTTTAAATACTTATTGGATTTCTAGAACACCTTTACCCATCGATGGGTATTTTATCCCATCGCTGGGTGAATGCCTTTTGCTTAAAATTTTTCCAGAACCTCCCCACCCATCGATGGGAACATCCTCTCGTCGCTGGTTGTTTAACACTAATTTTTTAAAATTTTTTTAACGGATTTCCAGAAGCCACCTTCCCATCGATGGGAGAATCCAACCATCGCTGGGAAGGCAAACTTGATTTCCTTCTCGCCTTCTAGTAGCGACCCTCCCATCGATGGGTAGTTCCTACCATCGCTGGGAAGGCTGTTGAAATTCAAAAATTATGGCCGTTGGGCACCAAATTTATTGCCCAACAGCCATATTTTTTGAATTCACACGGTTTCATCCTCCTCTACCTATATATTCACATCATCCCTTACCTTCTTAACACACAATTAACATCATAATTTCATTCCTTTAGCTTATTCTACTTAGGCTCCGTTCCGTTCAACTTATTTTTTCTGATCTGATCTGATTCTAATAAGTTCTGATCTGGTCTGATCTGGTCTGATCTGATTGGATCGGATCTGATCTGATCTGATTGGATCTGATTTGATCTGATTGGAATTGATCTGATCTGATTGGAATTGATCTAATCTGATTGGATCTTATCTGATCTGATTGGATCTGATCTGATTTGGTTTGATCTGATTAATTATGATTTAATTTAAAATTAAAAATTAATTATTTAATTTGACTTTATAATAACGTTTCAAAATTGTAATGATAATTCATATTATAATATAATCAATATTTTTTATTTAATGATTATTTTTTAAAAAATAAAAATAGTTAATTCATATATTAGAATAATCATTCATATGATAATGTAATAATATTTTTTATTTTATGATAATTTTTTTGTAAAATTAGAATTATACATTATAATAAATATTTAATTTAGATATTCATTAAAAAGTAATTAAATTTAGATAATCAATATATAGAAGAGATAGTATTTTTTTTAAAATATCTCATCCTTATAAAAGATCAAAAGTTTAGAAACAAAAATTACAAGTAGCAATAAAAATATATTTTAAAAGTATATTAGATTGACATTGTCAATGTATTTTAAAACTAAATTTTCCGACGTCTAATAATTAAGGATTACTTTCTCAGTTTTCTATTTAACATATTTCTAAAGTTTATTCTTTTTCATTTTTAAGAACAATAATGATGATGATGATGATGATGATGATGATGATGATGATGATGATGATGATGATGATGATGATAATAATAATAATAATAATAATTCTTGATGAGATCTGATTTTAATAAGTCCTGATCTGATCTGATCTGATTGGATCTGATTTGATCTGATCTGATTCGATCTGATCTGATCTGGTCTGATCTGATTTTAATAAGAATAAGAAAAAATAAGTTGAACGGAACGGGGCCTTATTTCATCAATCTTTCTTTAAAAACGCTTCAATCATGGCCGGAGGAAAGTCAAAGAGCAAAGCGTCCAAGAAGAAAGGTCCGGCCGAAGCCATGAGCTCTGCGCCTCAACCCTTTCCGTACCTGGACGGATCCTTCCTCGAGTTTGGCTTGGAGGAAGAACTCACTCACTTCATCACCCACTTCGCGAAATGCCCTATCTCTCCGCCAAGGGTGGTGCCCGACCTCAACAGCCAACTTCACGCATCAGGTATGTGGCCCTTCGTCTCCAAGAGCCGCACCTCCTTCAATCCCGCCTATGTCTGGGCCTTCTACTCAAATCTCCGCTGGGACGGGGACACCATTCGCAGCAGCATCAATCTCTACGACATAGAGATTCATTTGGCTACCTTTGCTCGGGTCGCTGGGCTGCCCATCCACGGTGATGACATCGCGACATATGGTGGCGACGATTGGATCCTCAACAACGAGGCCGTCGTCATCCGTGAGCTCGGGATCACTAACTTGATCCGTCACAGCGGCGCACCGACGATTCACTCGGCTCCAGAGGAGAAGCGCCTCCTCCTCTACATCCTCACCCGGATCTTCCGCCCCCGGGATGGCAGCCACACCTCGCTCTTCAATGACGACTTGAAGGCGATTCATGCGATCATGCATGGCGTCTCCATCAATTGGGCAAAATACGTCATGATTCACATGACGGATTGCGCTTCCATTCTCCACGAGCGGAGCTTTCCATACGCCTTCCTCGTCATGGACCTCATCGTCTCCGCCGACATCCACATTGTCGGGCCAAGCACAAAGATGACAAAGTTTTGGATCATTGCCGAAAACACCTTCAAGAAGAAGTCCGGAACCCGAGACGGCGCCGGACTGAGTCGTGCCCCTGCCCCGGCCCCCGCTCGAGCCTCGTTGCAGTCTATAGCCGACACCCTGAACCGGCTAACCCTCACAGTGGATGGCATGGGGCAGTACATGGAGAGGATGGACTGGACGCTGCAACGCCAACACCACGACATGAAGGCGTTCTTCCGCGGCATCAACTACGTCCCGCCGCCTTTTGACAGCACCATCCTTGGCCAAAACTATGACTTGAACTCTTAACTTCCAGTTCTTTCCAGTTTCTTCTAGTTTTTTCCACTTTCTTCGAGTTCCTTCCAATTTCTTCCAGTTCCTTCCAGTTTCTTCCAATTTCTTCAATTTTTTTTTCATTTTCTTCAAATTCTTTCTACTCCTCAACCAATTACTCTGAAAATGATATATTTCAATGTGATTATTACTCTGTATTATTATTATTATTATTATTATTATTATTAAAATTGTTATATTCATAACTGTAGTTTATAAATTATGTTTTACATCTCACTATTTTTACGATTCACACTTATTTTTTTTTTCTTCAACTTTTTAATATGAATAAGACATTTTTTTGTATATTAGTCTACATGATAAAACATGAAAACATCAATATGTTAAATTATACTAAAAAACTAGTATTAACCCCCTGCTTTGCACGGGCTCACATATATTCTAAATTTTAACATCTAAAAATAAAATATCATTTATTTTAAATTTTTTATTAAGGATATATGATGTGTTTGATAAATAATTTCTAACTATTTTAAAGTTTTATACAAATATAATGACCTTTAAATAAAAAATAGTGAAAATCGTTTTAATTAATAAAAATTAAAATAAAAATGTCAAATAAATGAATTAAGTAATGACACATCATTAGAGAATGCATATGTGTCATGTGCCACTTGTAATCCTTCAATTAAACTTTCAATTTGTTTAGTTTGCAAAAAAATACTCCCACTGTCCCATTTTAAATTACATATTTGTCTTTTTCTCCCTCCCAAAATAAGTTGCCTGTTAGTTGTTTTCGTAAACTTTTAAAAATAAAATACCTGAACTAACCCTAAAATAAGTCACTCTTCTCCACCTTATCTTCTCATTCATCATCACCCCTGCTAAAAAGTAATGTCAATTTTGAAAAATTAACTCTATTTTTTATTTTCCTTAAATATGCCCAAAAGTCAAAACAAGCGATTTAAATTGGAACGGAGAGAGTATGTAATAAAATACATAATGCAATAAGATAAAAGATTAAAATGTGTTATGAACTTAATAAAGATGTATGTGTGATAAAATTTATGAGTATATAAAAGTTTCTTTTGAGATGATGGATAAATTTAAAATTATAAGAAACATTATTTTTTTAATTAATAAATTTTATATAAGTTTTTTAATATTATAAAATAGTCGTGCATATTTTAAAAAAATATGTTAAAACAACAATAAATATTTTTAAAATAGTTAGAAAGTAAAATTTTTTTAAAAACGAACAAACATAAGGGTTTTTTATTGTTTAAAAGTGAAGAGTGTATAAAATATAATAAAAATAATGATTTAATACAAAATTAAATATGCATGTGTAGAATGAGATGTGTCTTGTATATTACATGCGGCATGACATGTGTCAGTAGTATGCATGTGTATGCATGTGTGGCATGACACGTGCCAGTAGTATGCACGTGTGGCATGACACGTGTAATCACCACAACTTTGTAACTCTCTTTTACAAATATATACTAGTCTTTTGATCTGTGCCATGCACGGGGCCAAATAATTTTTTTTATTTTTTTTCATGTATATTTTTTTGTGGACTAAATAAAATAAATTTATTACATGATTTTTAATACAATATATACATCAACATCAAAGTAGAATAAATAATATTTGAAAAATTGAAAGTATATAAAACAAAGACTTATTAAAACTCAATTTTTTTAAAACACTTCTGGTATACAACATTTTTGGTATGGTTGCAAGAGTTTCTATTGTCATCTAGAATAAACATTTTTAATTATGTATTTTTCTTCACTCGTGAAGCAACAACATAAAATTGATCATAAGTTAATACTGACTTAGTTACGGAGTAAAATAATCTAACAAAAGATAATGTTTCACCATAACTTTGGTTAATAGTCATAGCAAAACATAAAACTATTGGCAATTGTCTTTTTTGAAACTTTAGGGGGTAGCCTTGGATCATATGGTACAAATTTATTCGAGGTATGTAAACTTTTTCCCCGTCTTGATTTCTCGAAACCACGATTACACATTTAACATTTTTTCACACCTCTTCAACAATTAAGCTTGTACTATTATACAATCCAAATAAAATAATCAGTACCCTTTTTTCAAAACTATTTTTTTGAATTGATTTGGGATCCCCGAACATCTGAACATTTGATTTCATTCAAAAATTTAAATGTTATCCAATAAGCATCAACACCTACATTGGCATCTTCTTGCCATTAAGAATTATAACTCAAGTACTCCTTTTTCATGACTGAGAATGAGGATTAAGAAAAACTCATTTACCATTTTAACAACTTCGAGAGTGGGTGCTAATGATGCCCTATTCTAAAAAAGTATATTTTTTCATATTCTCTAATAAGTTCAGATAAGTGAATTCCAATACTATACTCTTGAGAGGATAACTTATGTCAAGAATCAAGAATTCCGGCAGAATTTCAACATCAGCAATTCCACCAAGCTTTCCATCTCCAATTTTGATTATCCAATCAGAAAAATCTTGTGTATCCCTATCTAGATAAGGGGACATAGATGAATACAATATCATATTCTTACTCAATGTAAAAACTGTACAATACAACCTCAATTTTGGGGAAATCTTGGTAGCACCTATAATTTTCTCTCTCGAAACTTTGGTAAAATTGGAAGGATTAGGCAAAAATCACTTCCAAGTTCTAATATTTTCCCTCCGAATGGTTCATTTCTAGAGCCATTATTGTAGAACCTCAATATCTCTCTCATTGTGTGAGCCAATACCTCAAAAGCAAATCTATTCATCACACATGCTTCATCTCATAAGATTCCACTTGCTTGTTAGATTAATTCTGCTTTCGGACACCCTTGTTTGATAGCACACGTTGATCACTTAGTTAAAGCCAGAGCGATTGAGAATCTCGAGTGCGCCGTCCTTCCACCAGGCAAAAGCAATGCTGCAATGTCACAGGATGCAATATTCCAAACAGCCTTACATACCATTCGTTCTTGAGAAGTGGACATTGGTTTCTATATAAATGTTTTTCCAAGTCTCCCGTAATCATATACAAAAAAAGAAACCTCCTCTTTCAGATATCAAATTTCGATTATCGCATCAGATATCTTTCTTTGATCTTCATTCATCTTAGATAAATATACTCTAAAATCAAATGACAATTTTTCTTTGTCATAGTTGAAGTTCTCAATCAAGAAATTATTTTGAAATCTATTAAGAAGACTATCATCTAGAAATGACATAACACTGAATTCCTTTAAAAATATATAATTTTGATTTTATTTTTAAACTTTTTCTTTACTTTGCAATAAGTATGATGTGTAGGATATATGATTGTAGGGTGCACCTTTTTTCTAATTTGAAAAGTTTTATGGGATGCCTTTGTATTTGAAAAATTTTATGGGACGAATGTAATATAATTTTCTTCCAATATATAAGGTTATTTATTTATATTAGGTTTCCCAAAAAACAACATATCTAAGTAGTCAACATTGCGTATGCATTTTTTTTTAAAAAAATATCTTCAATAATTCTAAAATTATTATCGTTGGTTTAACGCATTGAAAGCACTGGCGGATCTACATTCAAAGGAATGGGGGCACTAGCCCCCAGTGATTTCCAAAAAAAAGTTTACTAATATTGTTAGCACCCTCAATTTTTCAAAGAATAACACTAATGCCCCCATAGAAATTAGGTTGCCCTAGTTTGTGCTCTTCCCTAAAAACTAAAAAGCAAAAAAACCCTTTAGGATCCGTTTGGTATAAGGAATTGATGGAATTGGAATTAAATTGGAATTGAAATTTCATGGGATTTAATTTCATAGAATTAAATTCACCAATTTCAATTCATTTTTTGTACTATCACTTCCAAATCCACATAATATTTGTGCTGCCAAACACCAAAATTAGAATTGAAGTCCTCAATTCTAATTCTATAATTTGAATTCTGTGTACCAAACGAGACCTTAGGTCAAATGGGCGAAATAACCTCTGCATGCTCTTTGCATTTCTAGTTTGAATTCAAAAATCTTAGGGGACAATTGTAATTTTATTTTTTTTGTTTGATCTCAAATTTTTACTCAATCATTTTGTAAGTATATGCATATTGCATGTACTAGTGTATTCAATCAGGATTCTAATGGATTGTTTTGGATTCAAAAATTCCGTAGGTATTCAATTTAGATTTTAAAAAGTCATTTAAAATCTGATTGTATTTAACTCAAATTTTAAAAAATCTTTCTAAATCTAATGGTATTTAAAATTTGATAGATTATTAAAGATTGTAAAAAAAAGTAGATTTTGAAGGATTTTTATTTGTTGGGTATAAATACAAATCCACCCTTAAAATCTCACCAAAGAAGTAAATATTTTGACAACTCCATCGATCTTCTCCTCTGGTCGCCATCCTTCTTCATCTTCTTCCAGCCCATTGTCTCCTCTGGTTGCTATCCCTTCTTCATCTTCTTCCAATTGGCGTCTTCTTCATCTTCTTCCAATCGATCATCTCCTCAGGTCGCCATCTCTTCCAGATTCGTTGCTACTCTTGCTGAATTGAAGGCCGATTATTGAGGAATTATGAGCGATCTCGTAATCCGATTCTAAAATTGGAGTCCCGATTATAGTTAATTAAGGTAACGAATTGAGGCAAAAGGGAAGTTTTTGCATTGCTCACATTGCGATTTGAGCTCTCTGAGATGGCTCAGATTCCTGCTTGTTCTTTATGAATTTTGTTTGTGAACTCTTGGTGTTTTGAAAATATATTTCATGGCTAGTATTGGATTTCCGATTTGATAAAATTGTGATGAAGTCTTTCAATTCTTTTCTTCTTCTCTTTTTTGGTACGGAGGTTGTATATGTTATTAAGGATCTGTTTGTTTACAGGAAACTATTTTCTTGAGAGGCAAAAAAAAGTTTTATTGGCTCTTCTGTGTTGTTTACAGAAAACTATTTTCAAACCTCATGTTTACCAGGAAAACAAATTTTCACGATCAAAGTATTTTTATTACGCCATCTTGGGGCCCAAGGATGCACGCACGACACACAAGACCAGAGGGAGTTGTTCTCCTATTGTGATTGGGTTTCCTTCCTTGTGGGAACTCTTTTCCTATTAGGGTTTGGTTATTTTTCCTTTCTATATATCAAAGGGAAGTTTCTTGTACAAATAGAACATAGAGAAATAAAGGAATTAGATTGTTTGTCTCCTACACACATTCGGTTTTCACATGGTATCAAAGCCTTGATGACCAAGAGGTCACGAGTTCCAAACTCAGCGCTACCCAGTTTTTAAAAAATTAAGGTTTCACGTGCAAGGCTCAAAAAAGACTACGCCTGCACGTGAGGGGGCGTGTTAGAGTATATAACAATCATTCTTGGTCCACAACCACAAGCTCGCGCTTTTGGTTGAGTTGGTTCCTTGACATGGTATCAGAGCAGTAAACGATCAACACCATGGCCGAGACACCCAAACCAGAGGCAACGCCAAAGAAAACAGAAGGCAACGAGACACCCAAGCCAAGTCCATACGACATGAAGTCTGTGGATACTCCTGGCTTGTTGATTACGCAAGTCAAGTTAACCGGACGAAACTACGAAGAATGGGCGAGCGCCATGCGAATCGCTCTACGTGCCAAGAGGAAATTTGGTTTCATCGACGGTTCCATACCTTGCCCAGCCGATGACAACGAGGAAGTAGAAGAGTGGTGGATCGTGAACGCTATGCTCGTTTCATGGATCTACAACACGATTGAAACAGATTTATTTACGGAACTCCATCACGCAGGTCGAAGTGGCTCCTTACTTGTGGAACGACATAAAGGCTAGATTTTCTGTGGCAAATGGCCCACGGATTCATCAATTGAAGAAGGAATTGGAGAACACCAAACAAAATGGCCAAGAAATCGTCAAACATTATAGGAAACTGAAGGCGATTTGGGACGAGCTCTACGACATGTTGAAGGTACCGACTTGCAAGTGCGGAGGTTGCAAGTGCGGTCTCACCGCCTTGTTGGAGAAATGGCGTGATGAAGAAAAGGTGCATCAGTTTTTGATGGGTTTAGATAATGAGGGTTATGGCAGTCTACGTTCAAATATTCTCAGCACCGAACCTCTTCCCACGATTAATCGGGTATACTCGGTTATCACTCAACAAGGTGTGTTAAAGGCAACCACGGAAGAGGAACGAAATCCCATAGGGTTTGCCGTGGCCACTGGTAAACCAAATCGAGACAATACTCTCAAATGCAAACATTGTGGACAATCTGGACATGAGATAAGCGGATGCTTTCAGATCATAGGCTACCCGGAATGGTGGGCTGACCGTCCGCGGCTGCAAGGAGGAGGTCGTGGTGGTGGACGCACTGGTGGAACGGTACAGAACGACATAGGAGGAGGCAGGGGGCGCGGCGCAGTCGGCCGCGGTACTGGCTACCGAGCTGTAGACAGAACCAAACTGAGAGATAAGAGAGCAGAGGGACAGTTTGCTGGACAGGCTGAAGTGTAATGCGAAAACCAATTCTCAGGTACTAGCCAGCACATGACCGGAGACAGAGACAAATATGGTTCTTGGATTATTGAAAGTGGTGCTAGCCAGCACATGACCGGAGACAGAGACAAATTGATGAACATCCGGAGTGTGAAGGAGTGTAGCGTCGGCCTTCCTAATGGTGAAAGCGCAGCAGCCACGTAAGCAGGGGATATAGTCCTGAATGAACATCTGAAGTTGACCAATGTTTTGCTAGTTCCCAAACTCAACTGCAATTTAATTTCTGTCTCTCAACTTCTTGGAAAAGAACGAATGATTGTCCAGTTTACTAACAAATTTTATTTGATACAGGATTGTACCCCGAAGACGGTGATTGGAACGGGTGAAAAAGCTGGTGGTCTCTACTATTTTGTCGAAGGAACGTATGACAAAGCATGCGCTCTGCGGGCAACGAAGGATTTTGCCGTCTGGCATCAGCGACTTGGTCATCCCTCTCCAGAGATTTGTCGTTTTCTTCCTTTTTGTTCTTTTTCTAAAGATGTCACATTCCCTTGCGATGTATGTTTTCGGGCTAAACAATGTCGTGATTCTTTTCCTACCAGTTTAAATAAATCTGATACTCCTTTTAAATTGATACACTGTGATCTATGGGGGGTACCGTACAGCTTCTCGTACTGGGGCAAAATATTTTCTGACAATTGTTGACAACTTTTCACGAGCAACCTGGGTGTATCTTCTAAATCAAAAAGATGAAACACCAACCATATTGCACAATTTTTTCTCATTCATTCGCCGTCAGTTTGATGCTCAAATAAAAACATTCCGAAGTGACAATAGAACGGAATTCACGTGCATGAAATCATATTTTGCCTCTCAAGGTATAATTTTTGAGTCTTCTTGTGTCGGCACTCCCCAACAAAACGGGAGAGTCGAACGCAAGCATCGCCATATCCTTAACATCGCACGTGCACTCCGTTTCCAGGCCAATCTTCCTATTTCATATTGGGGTGACTGCATCCTTACGGCCGCCTATCTGATTAACCGCACTCCTACTCCTCTTCTCAATGGGAAAACCCCATATGCCATACTGTTCGGACAAGAACCGTCATATACTCATATTCGCACTTTTGGGTGCCTTGCCTATGCTCACAATCAATCAACTCACGGGGACAAATTTGCAAGTTGCTCGCGTCGTTGCCTTTTCCTCGGGTATCATTTCGGGCAAAAGGGATGGCGCTTGCAAGATTTGGAAACAAACAAAATTTTCGTCAGTCGGGATGTCAAATTTGTTGAAGATTCTTTTCCTTTTTCCTCTCCAACCCGGTCTTCACCCCCCGTTACCCCACCGGCTGGTGATATCGTCGATGACGAACCTTCCGTCATCCCCACCTCTGTCCTACCCGATCCTCCTCCCATCACCACCCTATCCCCATCTCCCACACTACCTGACGGTTCTACTCCCATTCCCCACGATAGCGACCAACCCGAGAACACCCATGCCGACTAACCAGCTACATTACCCGAACAGATTTCCTTACCCAATCCTGCCCCTTCTCCGGCTAGGGAACCCATTCGCCGCAGCCAGCGCGATCATCGTCCCCCGTCACATCTTCGTGATTTTGTCATGCATACCACTGGTAGTACACCGGCTTGCTCCACCGCTCTTCTCCCGACTTCAGGTACGACTCACTGTATTACTAAATTTGTTACCTGTGATAATTTTTCTTCTACCCATCGAAGTTTTTTAGCAACAATTACTGCAGATAAGGAGCCCACTAGCTTCAAGGAAGCGGTCAAACATCCCCAATGGCGAGTCGCCATGAAGGACGAATTAGACGCCCTAGCCGCTAACGGAACTTGGTCCTTGGTTCCTCTTCCGCCACATAAAAAGGCAATCGGCTCCAAATGGGTCTACAAGATTAAACAAAAATTTGATGGCAGTATTGAACGCTATAAAGCCCATCTTGTGATCCTCGGCAATCGGCAAAAAGAAGGCATTAATTACAAGGAGACTTTTGCCCCCACCGCCAAACTTGTGTCTGTCCGAGTTTTGTTGGCTGTAGCTGCCGTGCGGAACTGGAGTTTCCATCAAATGGATGTCCATAATGCGTTCCTCCACGGTGATCTTCAGGACGAAGTTTACATGCACCTTCCTCCGGGTTTTGCATCCCGCCGGTAGGGCTTGGTCTGCCGCCTACACAAGTCACTCTACGGCCTTCGGCAAGCACCTCGTTGTTGGTTTTCCAAGCTCACCAATGCTCTTCGTGCGTATGGGTTTGTTCAGTCGAAGGCAGATTACTCTTTATTCACTCTTGTGCGTGGTCATATTGAGCTTCGGGTCCTTATTTATGTTGATGACTTGGTGCTTGCCGGAAATGACGAGGTTTTTATCTCTAAATTCAAACACTACTTGTCTGAGTGTTTTCACATGAAGGATCTTGGTTTGCTTAAATATTTTTTTGGTGTCGAGGTCGCTCGCAACGCTTTCGGAGTTTTTTATCTCAACGGAAATATGCCCTTGATATTCTCTCCGACACCGGTCACCTGGGTTGCCGTTCTGCCGCCACTCCCCTGCCGGCCAATCACCATCTTGCCCTGGCTGGCGGTCCTCTCCTACCCGACCCGTCTCAGTATCGTTGCTTGGTTGGCCGTCTGATCTATCTTACTATTACCCGGCCAGACTTGACTTATGCCGTTCATATTTTGTCTCGGTTCATGGCTAATCCGCATCAGGATCAATGGGACGCCGCCCTTCACACACTCCGCTATATCAAAGCTCGGCCCGGGCATGATCTGTTTCTCTCGACCACTGGTCCTCTTCAGCTCACGGGTTTCTGTGATTCGGACTGGGCCAGCTGTTCGCTTACTCGTCGTTCCGTCTCCGGGTATTTCATTCGCTTAGGTGATTCTCCCATTTCTTGGCGTACAAAGAAACAGATAACCGTCTCTCATACTTCCGCAGAGGCAGAATACCGCGCCAAGGCCACCGCGGTCTGGGAACTTAAGTGGCTTCGCAGTCTCTTACTTTCTCTTGGGGTTCGACATTCTCAACCAATGACATTATTTTGCGATAATCAGGCAGCCTTGCATATCGTCGCTAATCCCGTTTTCCATGAACGTACCAAACACATAGAAATTGATTGCTATTTCGTCCGGGATGAGATTCAACGAGGCATCCTTCGCACCGCACATGTTCCTTCGGTTGATTAACCTACAGACATTTTCACTAAACCCCTCACCGTCGCTCCGTTTAATCACTTGTTGTCCAAGCCGGGCATTCGAAATCCGCACGCTCCAGCTTGAGGGGGGGGGGGGTATTACGCCATCTTGGGGCCCAAGGATGCACGCACGGCACACAAGACCAGAGGGAGTTGTTCTCCTATTGTGATTGGGTTTCCTTCCTTGTGGGAACTCTTTTCCTATTAGGGTTTGGTTATTTTTCCTTCCTATATATCAAAGGGAAGTTTCTTGTACAAATAGAACACAAAGAAATAAAGGAATTAGATTGTTTTTGTCTCCTACACATATTCGGTTTTCACAATTTTCCTTGAAACAAACGAAGCCTAGGTCATGAATAATGCATCATAGTTCTCAAGTCTTATTTGTAAGAGTTCATGTTTAATTAGAAACCTGATATATTTCCAAATCAGAAATATTATGATTTGATAATATTGTGATGAAGTCTTTCAATTCTTGAGAACTATGAACTCTTTTGGAATTGTTATTTTGAGGCCTTGAGAGAGTTGCTGGAATTTTGGGGTCAAAGAAAGAAGATGAAGGGCAGTGGCAGCCCTAGGAAGATGAAGGGCAAAGAAGGAAGATGAATGGCAACCTTGAACAACTCTTGCTAGAAGGAAGATGAAGGACAACCTTGAATAACTAATCCTTGAGGCTTTGGGTTCTTCAAACTAGTGTAATTAGTGTTGAGGCTAATTTTGAGTGCTTGGAATTAGCACTTTACTGATGTCAAGTTGGAGCTGTTCTAACGAGTGTGCAGGAGGTTTCCAAGAAGAACAATGTATAGATTTTAAAAATAATTCATATTTATGTGTAAATAATCCATGAATTATAAACAATCAAACAGAATCATATAAAATCCTATATAAAATACATTAAAATCTACTTAACTCTATATAGATTTAAAATAATCCATGGATTTTACAGAATCTACGGATTCTAAATAATCTAAAAAAATCCATTAGAATCCTGATTGAATACACCCCCTTAGTTCCCACATAATTATTCATGTCACTTCATTTTGATATTGGATTATGTCTCTACAATGGTAATGCTTAAGATACTGATATTGATGGCTTTGTATTGGTCGCAGGGTTCCATGCTTTATTGTCATGCTACGACTTGTGACATAAGCAATCACAGTTCCTAGTTCTAATCGCACCGCACTAGCTACTAATTGACTGGTAGTGATAGGCCGCACGAAGAAGGTGAGGGAGAATTAATATATAACCTGAATGTGAAAAGTTGTGTGTTTTACCGCTAACGAGTTGCAACCAAAGTCTATAATAGGTTATGCAAAGGATCTCTACGCATTTATTCCTTCCCCTTTGATGGTGTAAATATAGATGGGTAGGTTGACCGAACCTGACCTGGACACACTCGACCTGTAATATAAAACACACAACAACAACACAAAGTATATTCTAGACTGGGTAAATCTCCTCAGTCCGAAATATATTTCTTACTCTGTCTCAAGAGTGTACTAGTTTTTAGTGAGATAAAGAATGCATCCCCTCCACTATCCAATATTATCATATTTATAGAGGAGGATTTGTGACCTTCCCCTGTTCATCTATGGACAAAATAGGAAGCTCGTGGGAAGGTCACTGTAGTTAATGGAAGCACTGTACAATCATAGACTTGCTACTAATACAACCAAAAAACACTGTTCAATCAAAGACTAAAATGGATATTCTCAATCCAATCAACCCTGCAAAATGACAAACATCCCTTTCACTGTGTGCCTCGTGATGGATGAGCGGCGGGGTGTTCCCTTGACCTTTGACGTGGTTCACTATGTCTGAGAGACAGGACCAATGTTTGCTAAGTAAAGTGACATGACCGGTCACCTTCTCTCAAAGGTTACCCGGTCGTTTCTTGCGCCCAACCCGTCTCTCTGGTCTTCTAGAATGTCCTTTGTAACATTAGGCGACACTTTGGCTATCGCCTAAAATGTGACCGGTCACTTTTTTAGTGGAAGTGACCGGTCAACTTTTGACCCGTCCCAATCGAAGAGTTAACCTCATTTAGTGATTGCTAAAAGTGACCGGTCATACTTTGACCTGTTCCTTTTGGCTGTCCAAGTCGGGTATAGGGATATACCCATCACCCTCCCTTCAAACAAGGTGAAGGGAAAACATTTGCATTCCCTTCCCCACCCTTCCCCTCCCCTCCAACCAAACAGGCCCTAAAGGAGAAAACAACAATGACAAGTTAATGTTCTTTCGTTACTTATTATTTGTGAAGTAATAAAGAAATGTTGGGGGTTTTTATTTGTGTGTTTTGATTTACAAAAATATAAGGGGAGTAGATCTAACAGTGGAGCAAGTGTAGGCGATAAAGATTTACAAATATTAAAAAAAAAGATGTTTATGCCTTTATGATTTGGATTGACACTTAGGGTCCATTTGGTACACAGAATTGACGGGATTGAAATTGAATTGAGAGTCGAAATTCTATGGTTTTGATTTGGATGTAATTGCATTCTCCAATTCAGATTCATTTTTTGCACTACCAATTTCAAATTTACATATTTTTGTGCTACCAAACAGCAAAATTGGAATTGTTATCCTCAATTCCAATTATATAGTTTGAATTTCGTGTACCTAACGAAACCTTGTTTCCTCAAAATTGTTGACTCATTTGGTTTCTTTTATTCATTTTCATAGGCTTTGAGGGTGTCACAATTGAAGATGGAGCTGCATAATAGGCCTCATTGTCCAAGCTTATCTTGCACGACAATGTTTTTTGTTGGGATAGTGAGGAAAAGAGGAGAAAAGTGAAAGGAAAAAATATACTTTGTAGTATTTTTTTCTTGATGTTTTTTGTAGTATTCTTTGTTTTTAAATTGGACCATATAGGTCCCTATCCTATCTTAAAATGTTCGAGTTAGTCTTTGTACTGAAAATCAGAGCCATTTCGTCCATGCACTATTTTTTGGTTCAATCTGAACATTTTCTTCACTTTTCTCTTATTTATTGCCCTAAATTCTTAGCAAAGGCGTCTAATTTTAATCTAACATTTCAAAATATTTTGATATTTATGGTTTCTTCCTTCTCCTCCCCCGATCCCAACTTGCCTTCCTCTTCCTCCTGCCACGCCGGATCGCCTTCTTCTTCCTCCATTTTTTTTATTTCATTTTTTTTAAATTTTAAACCCTTACTTTAATGTTCTTTTTTCTTAATTTTAAAACTATTACTTTTATTTTATTTATTAATATTTGTATTTAATTTATACAAGTTTTGAATTAAAACTAATAAATATTGTAAAAGAAACGGAGAGGCGGATTTTCGAGACGATATCAATGCAAGATTTTGAGGGCGGGCTAATTTTTTGTGGACCTAAGTTTCATGCATTTGTAGTATAAAAGTAGATTTTTTCAAAAAAGAAAGTATCCACATGTAAGCTCATTAATATGAATTTTGGGACCATATAAGCATCATTTTTTGAGACGGAGAAAAAAGTTAATGAAATATTGATATGATAGGAGTTGGGGCCAGATGGATTTGGAATCATTGTAAATGCCACAAAGTCCATTTCGAAATGCGATTTGAAATTGTATTTTTTTGTATGTTATTTACAACTGGAATTCACACAATTACCACCAGTACATCTCTGCCAATTTGAAATTCTGTTTTTCTGTCTGTTGTTCTCTCTGTTTTTCTATACGTTGTTTAGGGCATGGCATGACAAATTGACAATTAGGGCAAAAGAACAGAGGGTTATCAGATCACTACCCCGAATTCAACCAGAGTAGATGCCACAAATCATTATTGATGGCCATTTATAAATAATAGAAGAAAAAACAAAACCGTAACCAAGTATAACTAGTTTTTTTTAATGTTTGATGGAACAGAACTCGCAAATAACAGTCATCTAAGACTGAGTGGTACATCTTTTATGGGGAGAGATGAGAAATGGGGAAGTACAATGGACATATATTTATAAATTACAAATAAAACAGGAAAAAGTGAAAGAAACCGGGCAAAGAAAAACTATTGGCCGCAGTTGGAGTCTGTTTGTTGTAAAGAAGCCGATCCGTGAGCAGCATCTAGTTTTACAGAGGCAGCAGCAAATCGTTTGACAGAAGATCGAAGCAAATCTGGACCATCATCATCAATTCTCTTGCACAATGCATCACAATTGCTGATTAACTCAGTCAATCTCCCTTTCAACTCTCCAAGTTCAACCTGCAAAGAGTGCACTGCCAGTGCGCAATCCAAATGGGAAGTAAGACATTAACAATCAATACTATAATATGTGACATTTACCACAAGTTTCCATTGTCAAATCGGCTAGGTTCTGTGGCCACTCCCTTTGAGTAGCGACGGAGGACACTGTCCTTATTGGGACATCTACGGTACTCTATTTGCAAAATTGATAGTTCCTAGTCTCCCTTACCTCCCACCCAGTCCTGACCCTAACCCATCTCTCACCCACGTCAATTGTACTCCACAAGTTTAGTTGAGTTTGAGGTAAAAAATTTGACCCCAAAGTCAACTAAACGTGTGGGGTGCAATTGATGTGGGTGGAGAGATGGTTTGGGGGTTGGGACTAGGTGGGAGGTAAGGGAGACTAGGAATTATCAATTTTGCAAATAGAGCGGTGTACGTGTCCAGTGTCCTCTGTGACCACTCAAAAGAGTGGCCATAGAACCGGCCCGTTTACATATATGATAAAGTAATACCTCCGGATAGATGTTGTGAAGTTGCTTTCATTGCGGAGGCTGAGTAGTTGTATCGCTGAAGGAGCTTAATTGCCAATGCATCTGCAACTTCAATCTTGTTATCTATCTCTTCCTGCATCAACCACCAAGAAATGGAATTGTTTGTTACAAGGATTTCTCAACAAATAAAAAAACACTCATCATGCGCCTTGGTCACTTTCATCTGTGTGTGGGTGTGCGTGTCTGTCTCTCTTTCAGAGGACATGCTACTTCCCTGTCAGTGTTTATCTTGTCTATTTTGTCATAATACTAGGAATGACTAAGTTGTGAGACGAGCCATTGTTGATACAAGGGATGAAAACATAAACGTAGCCGGTGTGCAGTGACCAAGAAGGTAGTTTTGAAAGGTGAAAGGCGAGCGAGAGGACCTACTCTAAAACAAGAGGTGGATGGTCAAAAGGTAAAGCTCAGCCCAGTTTTTCAAATATATCTGGCCACCTCAGCTTGCCTCTCACATTTCGCCTCACCTCTGGTGAAATTGGGATGACCGCGCTGAAGTAATATTTGGAGGTCGCACTTGTATAATACACAGAAGAGGTAGAGGGGCAATTTATGCAACTCTAACAGGCAAACCAGTACAGTCTAACCAGATATACTTTCCTATGCTTAACCGAGTACACTTTATTTGTTAGGGGCACCTACCTCATGATTCTGCAACTTCTCTATGTTAAAAAAAAATCAAATATCCTATGAAAGTTTCTACTTATGATGGACTAGGAAACGTCTTTTCAAACATTATAAATTACGCTAAATACCATACTAAAGGTATTATAGAAATGACTAAAGATAAGGGCTGTTTCAAGAATCAAAAGTGGATAGTGTTTACTGTATATTGAAAAGCAAAACAAATGCATTGTTATGAATGCAAACCATGCAGTCTTATGATTTTTCAATTAAAAACTCCCTTTTTTAGTTCCTTAAAAGTTTCATAAATGTTAAAGCATCTTTTGAAATATCATGGAGCACTACCAAAAACAGAGACACTTGGATGCAGCTTAAAAATTAACGATAATACTCGTAATAAAGTTGATGCATGAATAGATGGCTCTAATAACACCACCCTCAAGTTGAGTGCGACAAACCTGTTTTTTATTGATCTTCTGGACCTTATCTTCTTGCCAATCGCGGTACATACTAAAGAGATCCAGTAGAACTTTTGGGTCTATGCAACCTATCACAAGCACATAAGTGTAGACATCATTGTTGGCCAAAAGCCACATTTTGTACCGAGGAGAGCAGAATAACATGATAATTTGTGAAAGAGAAGAAATCCATTGAACCATTAAAACACTAGTTAACCACTAAAAATCATCTGTCAATAGTTTGTCTTCAACCCTGAACTCCTCGTTTTATACTCACTCTTCTTCATTTGAAAATATATTCTTTTTTCTCTATAAAAATTGAAGAATAAGTTCATATGCTTAAGAATGGAAAGAAATTGGGAAAGAACTATTTGAGGATTTTCAAACCGCAAGAGCTTAAAAATGCTTGGAAAACAAAACGAATCTAACAAAGTAGCTTTAACAAAGACTTTCGTTTTTTGGATAGCAAAAGAGACGCTTTAAATACCTGAATTCGAAGCAGATGGCGTCTTTCTCACCAAAATGTCCGTCAGACTAGTCTCCTGCGGCGGCGCCGTCAGGATTGGGCTGGACTGCGGCAAATACAAGGACGGGTGAATACGAACAACCATCTCTAGCTCACAAATCAAACCCGAAAACATAACGAAACCTCACAATTTGGAGGGACCTTAGCCTCTCCAGGATCGGATCTGCACCTTTTACCCGCTCCGAAACCGTTGTAATCTCATCTCCGGACCTCTGTATGATTTGTTTTGGTAAACGAAGATTATATGGAGAAGAAAAATCAAAATTTAATGGTGAACTCAGAGGTTTGAAATTTGAAGAAGAGCTACCTGTGAGCTTGAGAGAGCCGACTCGGATGCACCCATGGATGGGTTTCTTGGACAACTACTGATCGACGAGAAGGTCCAAACGTAATTATCTTGAGAGTAATCATTCTCAACACATTTATTCTAAGATAATCATAATATTCATCTACAAAATGTTCATTCTGAAACAAAACAATACACACTTTTAAATAAGTTAGTTTTCATTCTCGTGCAAAATAAAATAAAACTCATACCAAAACCACACGACCTGACTAGGGTTTTTCATCCCAGCTCCTCTCCTCCTATCAGCAGCTTCCGTGACGGATGCGGAACACTTTCCTTCCCATACAAAAGCTTTCTTCCGATTGAAGTAACGCCTCTCCTTCCTCCATCGACCTCTCCTTTCACTCATAGCGACCCGACGCAACCCGATTAGGAGCACCTCTCCTTTCTCCTCCCATCGACGCAACTATTCTTCTTCCTTTAATTTACGGGATGTACCTAATTTTGGGTACAGCCGGATGTATAATATAATTTGCATCGATCGACCAAGGCCTTGGTGACATAAACAAATTTATTGAAAAGAATCCAAATGAAATCTAGGGCAAAAATGCTAGGGGTACACCAATTTGTGTACTTCATTTGTACTCCCTCCATCTCCATCATACAAAAGTAAGAAAAGAAAAAAAATTACAAATATAAAAAGAAATCTATGGCTATGATTGTTGGTGTACAAATGGAGTATACCAAATGGTATACCCCTAGCATTCCTCAATCTGGGGATGAAATGCCTTAGCCGGTGGGCATTGACCATTAGGAAGGCAAGAAAATGAAGCAAGTTGCCAAGTGCACTAGCTATCAAATATGCTAATCATTAAGTCTTTATCAGATGCATGTTCTATTTTTTGCCAATCTTTTTTCGGAAATAAAATACTTTTAAAACATAAAATCTAAACTAATGGACGAGCGAATTGAAGAGAGTGTGGGAATTGATTTATTACTTAATTACTCCCTCTGTCCCGTGAAACATTTCCCCTTTCTTTTTTTATCCGTCCCACAAAACACTTCTCATTTTTATTAAAAAGTCACTTTTACCCCTTACTTTTTCATACCCTAACTATCACATCATACCTTTTTACTAATAATCTATCCATCAAATCATACTTTTATCCATCACATCAAAGGACATTTTTGGAAATTCAATACCAAAATACATTCCCTTAAATCCCTCCTAAAAAGCAAATGTCTCATGTTTCACGGGACGAAGGGAGTACTTTTTAGCGTATAAGATGTTTATAAATTAAAAATTCTTTTTTGTAGATAAAATAACATAAATGATGTGGGTGTTTTTCTATGCTTATAAAGTGGTCAAAATTGTTTATAAACATTTTTAATTTATAAGTGAGCTGATGACATATTTTTGTATGCTTATAAGCTTGAAAAAATAAATAGGTCTTAGCTATTTATTTTTAAGCCAGTTTTTTCATTTCTTAATTTTGACCAAATTATTTATAAAACTATCACTCACCTTTTATGAATATTTACAAATGACTTATCTAACATTTGAGTCATTTTACTTTTAGGAAAGAATATTTGACTTATGAGAAGCATAAGTTAAAAATTGTTTATCAACAACAAGTCAATAATCACCAATACGAAGAAACACCCCAGATATATAAGTCATTTAGGGATATTAATAATAGGTGAGTGAAAGTTTTGTAAGTAATATTGTCAAAACGGAAAAATGAAAAAACTCGATTAAAAATAAAAAAGACCTACTTATTTTTCTAGCTTATAAACACAAAGAAACACATCATCTAATTAATTATAATTAAAAACAGCTTATAAGAAGTTTTAAACAGCTTATAAGCACAGAGTAACACCGACTTAATAATTCTACTATTTGATTACTCTTTATTTAATTATATAAGTTTAAAATATTAAAATTAATTTTTTGTTGTGAGAGATGTATATTCTTTATTGATAATAGCTCCCTTATATAGGGAAAAGCAGCCTAGGGTTTTACAAGAGAAGGCCCACGGGCTAGTACAACTGTATTACATAATATAAAGTAAATTCTATCTACACAACAGCACACTAATTTACAAATTCCTTCAACACTCCCCCTTGTGCTGAGCTGTAGGTAGAATTATAGAATCTTGATCTCTTGTCAAAATCTCGTCAAGTGTCAAAATCCTGTGAATAAAAATCTTGAACGAAGAAAAGAATACTGATCCTTACTTCGATCGTTATGTTCATGCATATTGTTACCTCATTAAAAACCTTACCAAGTAACAAAACCCAATGGGAAAAATAAACCTTGGTTTAAGGAAAAGAGTCTAACATAAAGTAAAAGCTAGACCTTTGAATATTCAAATCCCCCCCTGAAGTGTACATGATCAAGGAAGATCTGAAAGTCTACGTATCCCAATATTTTTAACATGTTTCTCAAATGTGGTTTTAGGTAATGATTTGGTGAATAAATCTGTCACATTCTCCTCAGATCTTATTTGATTTACTTAGATCTTCAGGAAAGTTTGTTGTTGTTGATTATAGAAAACTTTGGGAGAAATATGTTTGGTGTTATCACCTTTGATAAATCCAAGTTTCATTTGCTTGATGCAAGCAACATTATCCTCGTAAATGCATGTGGGTTCTTCAGTGGTTGGTCTCAAACCACTAGCCTCGCGAATGTGTGTAATGATAGTTCTTAACCATATACACTCGCGAACCGCCTCGTGTAGAGCTATTATCTCTGAATGGTTTGATGAGGTGGCTACTAGAGTTTGCTTGGTTGACCTCCACGATATTGCAGTGTTACCAACTGTGAATACATAACCACTTTGGGAACGACCCTTGTGTGGATCAGATAAATATCCTACATCAGCATACCCAATTAGTACATCATTTGGTGTTTCTAGACTTGAGGATGAACTTCCTTCTTCAACCATTTTCTTAGAATTCACAGCTTCCTTTGTCCTTTTGTATGGAAAGAACAGTCCCATATCACTGTATCCCTTTAAATACCTCAAAATATTTTTGATACCGTTCCAGTGACGTTGCGTTGGCGCAGAGCTAAATCTAGCTAACAAGTTCATTGAGAATGCTATATTCGGCCGAGTACACTGAGCTAGGTATAATAATGCACCTATGGCACTTAAGTATGGAATTTCAGCTCCTAATACCTCTTCATCCTCTTCCTTTGGACGAAATGGATCCTTTTTAGGATCTAAACTTCGGCCAACCATAAGAGTGCTAGCAGTATGCGCTTTGTCCATCT
>OOIL02005612.1:67187-94928 GCA_900332095.2 Cuscuta campestris
ATAAAGAAAGCAAGTTCTGGATTTGCAATTGTAGCCGTTTATGTTGATGATATGAACATAATAGGCACTCTTGATGAAATAAGAGAAACTGCAAATTATTTGAAATCTGAATTTGAGATGAAAGACCTTGGGAAAACTCGATTTTGTTTAGGCCTTGAACTAGAACATCGAGTTGGTGGGATATTAATCCACCAGTCTGCGTATGTCCAAAAGGTACTCAGGCGATTTAAGATGGACAAAGCGCATACTGCTAGCACTCTTATGGTTGGCCGAAGTTTAGATCCTAAAAAGGATCCATTTCGTCCAAAGGAAGAGGATGAAGAGGTATTAGGAGCTGAAATTCCATACTTAAGTGCCATAGGTGCATTATTATACCTAGCTCAGTGTACTCGGCCGAATATAGCATTCTCAATGAACTTGTTAGCTAGATTTAGCTCTGCGCCAACGCAACGTCACTGGAACGGTATCAAAAATATTTTGAGGTATTTAAAGGGATACAGTGATATGGGACTGTTCTTTCCATACAAAAGGACAAAGGAAGCTGTGAATTCTAAGAAAATGGTTGAAGAAGGAAGTTCATCCTCAAGTCTAGAAACACCAAATGATGTACTAATTGGGTATGCTGATGTAGGATATTTATCTGATCCACACAAGGGTCGTTCCCAAAGTGGTTATGTATTCACAGTTGGTAACACTGCAATATCGTGGAGGTCAACCAAGCAAACTCTAGTAGCCACCTCATCAAACCATTCAGAGATAATAGCTCTACACGAGGCGGTTCGCGAGTGTATATGGTTAAGAACTATCATTACACACATTCGCGAGGCTAGTGGTTTGAGACCAACCACTGAAGAACCCACATGCATTTACGAGGATAATGTTGCTTGCATCAAGCAAATGAAACTTGGATTTATCAAAGGTGATAACACCAAACATATTTCTCCCAAAGTTTTCTATAATCAACAACAACAAACTTTCCTGAAGATCTAAGTAAATCAAATAAGATCTGAGGAGAATGTGACAGATTTATTCACCAAATCATTACCTAAAACCACATTTGAGAAACATGTTAAAAATATTGGGATACGTAGACTTTCAGATCTTCCTTGATCATGTACACTTCAGGGGGGGATTTGAATATTCAAAGGTCTAGCTTTTACTTTATGTTAGACTCTTTTCCTTAAACCAAGGTTTATTTTTCCCATTGGGTTTTGTTACTTGGTAAGGTTTTTAATGAGGTAACAATATGCATGAACATAACGATCGAAGTAAGGATCAGTATTCTTTTCTTCGTTCAAGATTTTTATTCACAGGATTTTGACACTTGACGAGATTTTGACAAGAGATCAAGATTCTATAATTCTACCTACAGCTCAGCACAAGGGGGAGTGTTGAAGGAATTTGTAAATTAGTGTGCTGTTGTGTAGATAGAATTTACTTTATATTATGTAATACAGTTGTACTAGCCCGTGGGCCTTCTCTTGTAAAACCCTAGGCTGCTTTTCCCTATATAAGGGAGCTATTATCAATAAAGAATATACATCTCTCACAACAAAAAATTAATTTTAATATTTTAAACTTATATAATTAAATAAAGAGTAATCAAATAGTAGAATTATTAAGTCGGTGTTACTCTGTGCTTATAAGCTGTTTAAAACTTCTTATAAGCTGTTTTTAATTATAATTAATTAGATGATGTGTTTCTTTGTGTTTATAAGCTAGAAAAATAAGTAGGTCTTTTTTATTTTTAATCGAGTTTTTTCATTTTTCCGTTTTGACAATATTACTTACAAAACTTTCACTCACCTATTATTAATATCCCTAAATGACTTATATATCTGGGGTGTTTCTTCGTATTGGTGATTATTGACTTGTTGTTGATAAACAATTTTTAACTTATGCTTCTCATAAGTCAAATATTCTTTCCTAAAAGTAAAATGACTCAAATGTTAGATAAGTCATTTGTAAATATTCATAAAAGGTGAGTGATAGTTTTATAAATAATTTGGTCAAAATTAAGAAATGAAAAAACTGGCTTAAAAATAAATAGCTAAGACCTATTTATTTTTTCAAGCTTATAAGCATACAAAAATATGTCATCAGCTCACTTATAAATTAAAAATGTTTATAAACAATTTTGACCACTTTATAAGCATAGAAAAACACCCACATCATTTATGTTATTTTATCTACAAAAAAGAATTTTTAATTTATAAACATCTTATACGCTAAAAAGTACTCCCTTCGTCCCGTGAAACATGAGACATTTGCTTTTTAGGAGGGATTTAAGGGAATGTATTTTGGTATTGAATTTCCAAAAATGTCCTTTGATGTGATGGATAAAAGTATGATTTGATGGATAGATTATTAGTAAAAAGGTATGATGTGATAGTTAGGGTATGAAAAAGTAAGGGGTAAAAGTGACTTTTTAATAAAAATGAGAAGTGTTTTGTGGGACGGATAAAAAAAGAAAGGGGAAATGTTTCACGGGACAGAGGGAGTAATTAAGTAATAAATCAATTCCCACACTCTCTTCAATTCGCTCGTCCATTAGTTTAGATTTTATGTTTTAAAAGTATTTTATTTCCGAAAAAAGATTGGCAAAAAATAGAACATGCATCTGATAAAGACTTAATGATTAGCATATTTGATAGCTAGTGCACTTGGCAACTTGCTTCATTTTCTTGCCTTCCTAATGGTCAATGCCCACCGGCTAAGGCATTTCATCCCCAGATTGAGGAATGCTAGGGGTATACCATTTGGTATACTCCATTTGTACACCAACAATCATAGCCATAGATTTCTTTTTATATTTGTAATTTTTTTTCTTTTCTTACTTTTGTATGATGGAGATGGAGGGAGTACAAATGAAGTACACAAATTGGTGTACCCCTAGCATTTTTGCCCTAGATTTCATTTGGATTCTTTTCAATAAATTTGTTTATGTCACCAAGGCCTTGGTCGATCGATGCAAATTATATTATACATCCGGCTGTACCCAAAATTAGGTACATCCCGTAAATTAAAGGAAGAAGAATAGTTGCGTCGATGGGAGGAGAAAGGAGAGGTGCTCCTAATCGGGTTGCGTCGGGTCGCTATGAGTGAAAGGAGAGGTCGATGGAGGAAGGAGAGGCGTTACTTCAATCGGAAGAAAGCTTTTGTATGGGAAGGAAAGTGTTCCGCATCCGTCACGGAAGCTGCTGATAGGAGGAGAGGAGCTGGGATGAAAAACCCTAGTCAGGTCGTGTGGTTTTGGTATGAGTTTTATTTTATTTTGCACGAGAATGAAAACTAACTTATTTAAAAGTGTGTATTGTTTTGTTTCAGAATGAACATTTTGTAGATGAATATTATGATTATCTTAGAATAAATGTGTTGAGAATGATTACTCTCAAGATAATTACGTTTGGACCTTCTCGTCGATCAGTAGTTGTCCAAGAAACCCATCCATGGGTGCATCCGAGTCGGCTCTCTCAAGCTCACAGGTAGCTCTTCTTCAAATTTCAAACCTCTGAGTTCACCATTAAATTTTGATTTTTCTTCTCCATATAATCTTCGTTTACCAAAACAAATCATACAGAGGTCCGGAGATGAGATTACAACGGTTTCGGAGCGGGTAAAAGGTGCAGATCCGATCCTGGAGAGGCTAAGGTCCCTCCAAATTGTGAGGTTTCGTTATGTTTTCGGGTTTGATTTGTGAGCTAGAGATGGTTGTTCGTATTCACCCGTCCTTGTATTTGCCGCAGTCCAGCCCAATCCTGACGGCGCCGCCGCAGGAGACTAGTCTGACGGACATTTTGGTGAGAAAGACGCCATCTGCTTCGAATTCAGGTATTTAAAGCGTCTCTTTTGCTATCCAAAAAACGAAAGTCTTTGTTAAAGCTACTTTGTTAGATTCGTTTTGTTTTCCAAGCATTTTTAAGCTCTTGCGGTTTGAAAATCCTCAAATAGTTCTTTCCCAATTTCTTTCCATTCTTAAGCATATGAACTTATTCTTCAATTTTTATAGAGAAAAAAGAATATATTTTCAAATGAAGAAGAGTGAGTATAAAACGAGGAGTTCAGGGTTGAAGACAAACTATTGACAGATGATTTTTAGTGGTTAACTAGTGTTTTAATGGTTCAATGGATTTCTTCTCTTTCACAAATTATCATGTTATTCTGCTCTCCTCGGTACAAAATGTGGCTTTTGGCCAACAATGATGTCTACACTTATGTGCTTGTGATAGGTTGCATAGACCCAAAAGTTCTACTGGATCTCTTTAGTATGTACCGCGATTGGCAAGAAGATAAGGTCCAGAAGATCAATAAAAAACAGGTTTGTCGCACTCAACTTGAGGGTGGTGTTATTAGAGCCATCTATTCATGCATCAACTTTATTACGAGTATTATCGTTAATTTTTAAGCTGCATCCAAGTGTCTCTGTTTTTGGTAGTGCTCCATGATATTTCAAAAGATGCTTTAACATTTATGAAACTTTTAAGGAACTAAAAAAGGGAGTTTTTAATTGAAAAATCATAAGACTGCATGGTTTGCATTCATAACAATGCATTTGTTTTGCTTTTCAATATACAGTAAACACTATCCACTTTTGATTCTTGAAACAGCCCTTATCTTTAGTCATTTCTATAATACCTTTAGTATGGTATTTAGCGTAATTTATAATGTTTGAAAAGACGTTTCCTAGTCCATCATAAGTAGAAACTTTCATAGGATATTTGATTTTTTTTTAACATAGAGAAGTTGCAGAATCATGAGGTAGGTGCCCCTAACAAATAAAGTGTACTCGGTTAAGCATAGGAAAGTATATCTGGTTAGACTGTACTGGTTTGCCTGTTAGAGTTGCATAAATTGCCCCTCTACCTCTTCTGTGTATTATACAAGTGCGACCTCCAAATATTACTTCAGCGCGGTCATCCCAATTTCACCAGAGGTGAGGCGAAATGTGAGAGGCAAGCTGAGGTGGCCAGATATATTTGAAAAACTGGGCTGAGCTTTACCTTTTGACCATCCACCTCTTGTTTTAGAGTAGGTCCTCTCGCTCGCCTTTCACCTTTCAAAACTACCTTCTTGGTCACTGCACACCGGCTACGTTTATGTTTTCATCCCTTGTATCAACAATGGCTCGTCTCACAACTTAGTCATTCCTAGTATTATGACAAAATAGACAAGATAAACACTGACAGGGAAGTAGCATGTCCTCTGAAAGAGAGACAGACACGCACACCCACACACAGATGAAAGTGACCAAGGCGCATGATGAGTGTTTTTTTATTTGTTGAGAAATCCTTGTAACAAACAATTCCATTTCTTGGTGGTTGATGCAGGAAGAGATAGATAACAAGATTGAAGTTGCAGATGCATTGGCAATTAAGCTCCTTCAGCGATACAACTACTCAGCCTCCGCAATGAAAGCAACTTCACAACATCTATCCGGAGGTATTACTTTATCATATATGTAAACGGGCCGGTTCTATGGCCACTCTTTTGAGTGGTCACAGAGGACACTGGACACGTACACCGCTCTATTTGCAAAATTGATAATTCCTAGTCTCCCTTACCTCCCACCTAGTCCCAACCCCCAAACCATCTCTCCACCCACATCAATTGCACCCCACACGTTTAGTTGACTTTGGGGTCAAATTTTTTACCTCAAACTCAACTAAACTTGTGGAGTACAATTGACGTGGGTGAGAGATGGGTTAGGGTCAGGACTGGGTGGGAGGTAAGGGAGACTAGGAACTATCAATTTTGCAAATAGAGTACCGTAGATGTCCCAATAAGGACAGTGTCCTCCGTCGCTACTCAAAGGGAGTGGCCACAGAACCTAGCCGATTTGACAATGGAAACTTGTGGTAAATGTCACATATTATAGTATTGATTGTTAATGTCTTACTTCCCATTTGGATTGCGCACTGGCAGTGCACTCTTTGCAGGTTGAACTTGGAGAGTTGAAAGGGAGATTGACTGAGTTAATCAGCAATTGTGATGCATTGTGCAAGAGAATTGATGATGATGGTCCAGATTTGCTTCGATCTTCTGTCAAACGATTTGCTGCTGCCTCTGTAAAACTAGATGCTGCTCACGGATCGGCTTCTTTACAACAAACAGACTCCAACTGCGGCCAATAGTTTTTCTTTGCCCGGTTTCTTTCACTTTTTCCTGTTTTATTTGTAATTTATAAATATATGTCCATTGTACTTCCCCATTTCTCATCTCTCCCCATAAAAGATGTACCACTCAGTCTTAGATGACTGTTATTTGCGAGTTCTGTTCCATCAAACATTAAAAAAAACTAGTTATACTTGGTTACGGTTTTGTTTTTTCTTCTATTATTTATAAATGGCCATCAATAATGATTTGTGGCATCTACTCTGGTTGAATTCGGGGTAGTGATCTGATAACCCTCTGTTCTTTTGCCCTAATTGTCAATTTGTCATGCCATGCCCTAAACAACGTATAGAAAAACAGAGAGAACAACAGACAGAAAAACAGAATTTCAAATTGGCAGAGATGTACTGGTGGTAATTGTGTGAATTCCAGTTGTAAATAACATACAAAAAAATACAATTTCAAATCGCATTTCGAAATGGACTTTGTGGCATTTACAATGATTCCAAATCCATCTGGCCCCAACTCCTATCATATCAATATTTCATTAACTTTTTTCTCCGTCTCAAAAAATGATGCTTATATGGTCCCAAAATTCATATTAATGAGCTTACATGTGGATACTTTCTTTTTTGAAAAAATCTACTTTTATACTACAAATGCATGAAACTTAGGTCCACAAAAAATTAGCCCGCCCTCAAAATCTTGCATTGATATCGTCTCGAAAATCCGCCTCTCCGTTTCTTTTACAATATTTATTAGTTTTAATTCAAAACTTGTATAAATTAAATACAAATATTAATAAATAAAATAAAAGTAATAGTTTTAAAATTAAGAAAAAAGAACATTAAAGTAAGGGTTTAAAATTTAAAAAAAATGAAATAAAAAAAATGGAGGAAGAAGAAGGCGATCCGGCGTGGCAGGAGGAAGAGGAAGGCAAGTTGGGATCGGGGGAGGAGAAGGAAGAAACCATAAATATCAAAATATTTTGAAATGTTAGATTAAAATTAGACGCCTTTGCTAAGAATTTAGGGCAATAAATAAGAGAAAAGTGAAGAAAATGTTCAGATTGAACCAAAAAATAGTGCATGGACGAAATGGCTCTGATTTTCAGTACAAAGACTAACTCGAACATTTTAAGATAGGATAGGGACCTATATGGTCCAATTTAAAAACAAAGAATACTACAAAAAACATCAAGAAAAAAATACTACAAAGTATATTTTTTCCTTTCACTTTTCTCCTCTTTTCCTCACTATCCCAACAAAAAACATTGTCGTGCAAGATAAGCTTGGACAATGAGGCCTATTATGCAGCTCCATCTTCAATTGTGACACCCTCAAAGCCTATGAAAATGAATAAAAGAAACCAAATGAGTCAACAATTTTGAGGAAACAAGGTTTCGTTAGGTACACGAAATTCAAACTATATAATTGGAATTGAGGATAACAATTCCAATTTTGCTGTTTGGTAGCACAAAAATATGTAAATTTGAAATTGGTAGTGCAAAAAATGAATCTGAATTGGAGAATGCAATTACATCCAAATCAAAACCATAGAATTTCGACTCTCAATTCAATTTCAATCCCGTCAATTCTGTGTACCAAATGGACCCTAAGTGTCAATCCAAATCATAAAGGCATAAACATCTTTTTTTTTAATATTTGTAAATCTTTATCGCCTACACTTGCTCCACTGTTAGATCTACTCCCCTTATATTTTTGTAAATCAAAACACACAAATAAAAACCCCCAACATTTCTTTATTACTTCACAAATAATAAGTAACGAAAGAACATTAACTTGTCATTGTTGTTTTCTCCTTTAGGGCCTGTTTGGTTGGAGGGGAGGGGAAGGGTGGGGAAGGGAATGCAAATGTTTTCCCTTCACCTTGTTTGAAGGGAGGGTGATGGGTATATCCCTATACCCGACTTGGACAGCCAAAAGGAACAGGTCAAAGTATGACCGGTCACTTTTAGCAATCACTAAATGAGGTTAACTCTTCGATTGGGACGGGTCAAAAGTTGACCGGTCACTTCCACTAAAAAAGTGACCGGTCACATTTTAGGCGATAGCCAAAGTGTCGCCTAATGTTACAAAGGACATTCTAGAAGACCAGAGAGACGGGTTGGGCGCAAGAAACGACCGGGTAACCTTTGAGAGAAGGTGACCGGTCATGTCACTTTACTTAGCAAACATTGGTCCTGTCTCTCAGACATAGTGAACCACGTCAAAGGTCAAGGGAACACCCCGCCGCTCATCCATCACGAGGCACACAGTGAAAGGGATGTTTGTCATTTTGCAGGGTTGATTGGATTGAGAATATCCATTTTAGTCTTTGATTGAACAGTGTTTTTTGGTTGTATTAGTAGCAAGTCTATGATTGTACAGTGCTTCCATTAACTACAGTGACCTTCCCACGAGCTTCCTATTTTGTCCATAGATGAACAGGGGAAGGTCACAAATCCTCCTCTATAAATATGATAATATTGGATAGTGGAGGGGATGCATTCTTTATCTCA
This sequence comes from Cuscuta campestris, assembly GCA_900332095.2. Classification (NCBI taxonomy): domain Eukaryota; kingdom Viridiplantae; phylum Streptophyta; class Magnoliopsida; order Solanales; family Convolvulaceae; genus Cuscuta; species Cuscuta campestris. The sequence goes on from OOIL02005612.1 coordinate 75,820, forward strand.
CTAAAAACTAGTACACTCTTGAGACAGAGTAAGAAATATATTTCGGACTGAGGAGATTTACCCAGTCTAGAATATACTTTGTGTTGTTGTTGTGTGTTTTATATTACAGGTCGAGTGTGTCCAGGTCAGGTTCGGTCAACCTACCCATCTATATTTACACCATCAAAGGGGAAGGAATAAATGCGTAGAGATCCTTTGCATAACCTATTATAGACTTTGGTTGCAACTCGTTAGCGGTAAAACACACAACTTTTCACATTCAGGTTATATATTAATTCTCCCTCACCTTCTTCGTGCGGCCTATCACTACCAGTCAATTAGTAGCTAGTGCGGTGCGATTAGAACTAGGAACTGTGATTGCTTATGTCACAAGTCGTAGCATGACAATAAAGCATGGAACCCTGCGACCAATACAAAGCCATCAATATCAGTATCTTAAGCATTACCATTGTAGAGACATAATCCAATATCAAAATGAAGTGACATGAATAATTATGTGGGAACTAAGGGGGTGTATTCAATCAGGATTCTAATGGATTTTTTTAGATTATTTAGAATCCGTAGATTCTGTAAAATCCATGGATTATTTTAAATCTATATAGAGTTAAGTAGATTTTAATGTATTTTATATAGGATTTTATATGATTCTGTTTGATTGTTTATAATTCATGGATTATTTACACATAAATATGAATTATTTTTAAAATCTATACATTGTTCTTCTTGGAAACCTCCTGCACACTCGTTAGAACAGCTCCAACTTGACATCAGTAAAGTGCTAATTCCAAGCACTCAAAATTAGCCTCAACACTAATTACACTAGTTTGAAGAACCCAAAGCCTCAAGGATTAGTTATTCAAGGTTGTCCTTCATCTTCCTTCTAGCAAGAGTTGTTCAAGGTTGCCATTCATCTTCCTTCTTTGCCCTTCATCTTCCTAGGGCTGCCACTGCCCTTCATCTTCTTTCTTTGACCCCAAAATTCCAGCAACTCTCTCAAGGCCTCAAAATAACAATTCCAAAAGAGTTCATAGTTCTCAAGAATTGAAAGACTTCATCACAATATTATCAAATCATAATATTTCTGATTTGGAAATATATCAGGTTTCTAATTAAACATGAACTCTTACAAATAAGACTTGAGAACTATGATGCATTATTCATGACCTAGGCTTCGTTTGTTTCAAGGAAAATTGTGAAAACCGAATATGTGTAGGAGACAAAAACAATCTAATTCCTTTATTTCTTTGTGTTCTATTTGTACAAGAAACTTCCCTTTGATATATAGGAAGGAAAAATAACCAAACCCTAATAGGAAAAGAGTTCCCACAAGGAAGGAAACCCAATCACAATAGGAGAACAACTCCCTCTGGTCTTGTGTGCCGTGCGTGCATCCTTGGGCCCCAAGATGGCGTAATACCCCCCCCCCCCTCAAGCTGGAGCGTGCGGATTTCGAATGCCCGGCTTGGACAACAAGTGATTAAACGGAGCGACGGTGAGGGGTTTAGTGAAAATGTCTGTAGGTTAATCAACCGAAGGAACATGTGCGGTGCGAAGGATGCCTCGTTGAATCTCATCCCGGACGAAATAGCAATCAATTTCTATGTGTTTGGTACGTTCATGGAAAACGGGATTAGCGACGATATGCAAGGCTGCCTGATTATCGCAAAATAATGTCATTGGTTGAGAATGTCGAACCCCAAGAGAAAGTAAGAGACTGCGAAGCCACTTAAGTTCCCAGACCGCGGTGGCCTTGGCGCGGTATTCTGCCTCTGCGGAAGTATGAGAGACGGTTATCTGTTTCTTTGTACGCCAAGAAATGGGAGAATCACCTAAGCGAATGAAATACCCGGAGACGGAACGACGAGTAAGCGAACAGCTGGCCCAGTCCGAATCACAGAAACCCGTGAGCTGAAGAGGACCAGTGGTCGAGAGAAACAGATCATGCCCGGGCCGAGCTTTGATATAGCGGAGTGTGTGAAGGGCGGCGTCCCATTGATCCTGATGCGGATTAGCCATGAACCGAGACAAAATATGAACGGCATAAGTCAAGTCTGGCCGGGTAATAGTAAGATAGATCAGACGGCCAACCAAGCAACGATACTGAGACGGGTCGGGTAGGAGAGGACCGCCAGCCAGGGCAAGATGGTGATTGGCCGGCAGGGGAGTGGCGGCAGAACGGCAACCCAGGTGACCGGTGTCGGAGAGAATATCAAGGGCATATTTCCGTTGAGATAAAAAACTCCGAAAGCGTTGCGAGCGACCTCGACACCAAAAAAATATTTAAGCAAACCAAGATCCTTCATGTGAAAACACTCAGACAAGTAGTGTTTGAATTTAGAGATAAAAACCTCGTCATTTCCGGCAAGCACCAAGTCATCAACATAAATAAGGACCCGAAGCTCAATATGACCACGCACAAGAGTGAATAAAGAGTAATCTGCCTTCGACTGAACAAACCCATACGCACGAAGAGCATTGGTGAGCTTGGAAAACCAACAACGAGGTGCTTGCCGAAGGCCGTAGAGTGACTTGTGTAGGCGGCAGACCAAGCCCTACCGGCGGGATGCAAAACCCGGAGGAAGGTGCATGTAAACTTCGTCCTGAAGATCACCGTGGAGGAACGCATTATGGACATCCATTTGATGGAAACTCCAGTTCCGCACGGCAGCTACAGCCAACAAAACTCGGACAGACACAAGTTTGGCGGTGGGGGCAAAAGTCTCCTTGTAATTAATGCCTTCTTTTTGCCGATTGCCGAGGATCACAAGATGGGCTTTATAGCGTTCAATACTGCCATCAAATTTTTGTTTAATCTTGTAGACCCATTTGGAGCCGATTGCCTTTTTATGTGGCGGAAGAGGAACCAAGGACCAAGTTCCGTTAGCGGCTAGGGCGTCTAATTCGTCCTTCATGGCGACTCGCCATTGGGGATGTTTGACCGCTTCCTTGAAGCTAGTGGGCTCCTTATCTGCAGTAATTGTTGCTAAAAAACTTCGATGGGTAGAAGAAAAATTATCACAGGTAACAAATTTAGTAATACAGTGAGTCGTACCTGAAGTCGGGAGAAGAGCGGTGGAGCAAGCCGGTGTACTACCAGTGGTATGCATGACAAAATCACGAAGATGTGACGGGGGACGATGATCGCGCTGGCTGCGGCGAATGGGTTCCCTAGCCGGAGAAGGGGCAGGATTGGGTAAGGAAATCTGTTCGGGTAATGTAGCTGGTTAGTCGGCATGGGTGTTCTCGGGTTGGTCGCTATCGTGGGGAATGGGAGTAGAACCGTCAGGTAGTGTGGGAGATGGGGATAGGGTGGTGATGGGAGGAGGATCGGGTAGGACAGAGGTGGGGATGACGGAAGGTTCGTCATCGACGATATCACCAGCCGGTGGGGTAACGGGGGGTGAAGACCGGGTTGGAGAGGAAAAAGGAAAAGAATCTTCAACAAATTTGACATCCCGACTGACGAAAATTTTGTTTGTTTCCAAATCTTGCAAGCGCCATCCCTTTTGCCCGAAATGATACCCGAGGAAAAGGCAACGACGCGAGCAACTTGCAAATTTGTCCCCGTGAGTTGATTGATTGTGAGCATAGGCAAGGCACCCAAAAGTGCGAATATGAGTATATGACGGTTCTTGTCCGAACAGTATGGCATATGGGGTTTTCCCATTGAGAAGAGGAGTAGGAGTGCGGTTAATCAGATAGGCGGCCGTAAGGATGCAGTCACCCCAATATGAAATAGGAAGATTGGCCTGGAAACGGAGTGCACGTGCGATGTTAAGGATATGGCGATGCTTGCGTTCGACTCTCCCGTTTTGTTGGGGAGTGCCGACACAAGAAGACTCAAAAATTATACCTTGAGAGGCAAAATATGATTTCATGCACGTGAATTCCGTTCTATTGTCACTTCGGAATGTTTTTATTTGAGCATCAAACTGACGGCGAATGAATGAGAAAAAATTGTGCAATATGGTTGGTGTTTCATCTTTTTGATTTAGAAGATACACCCAGGTTGCTCGTGAAAAGTTGTCAACAATTGTCAGAAAATATTTTGCCCCAGTACGAGAAGCTGTACGGTACCCCCCATAGATCACAGTGTATCAATTTAAAAGGAGTATCAGATTTATTTAAACTGGTAGGAAAAGAATCACGACATTGTTTAGCCCGAAAACATACATCGCAAGGGAATGTGACATCTTTAGAAAAAGAACAAAAAGGAAGAAAACGACAAATCTCTGGAGAGGGATGACCAAGTCGCTGATGCCAGACGGCAAAATCCTTCGTTGCCCGCAGAGCGCATGCTTTGTCATACGTTCCTTCGACAAAATAGTAGAGACCACCAGCTTTTTCACCCGTTCCAATCACCGTCTTCGGGGTACAATCCTGTATCAAATAAAATTTGTTAGTAAACTGGACAATCATTCGTTCTTTTCCAAGAAGTTGAGAGACAGAAATTAAATTGCAGTTGAGTTTGGGAACTAGCAAAACATTGGTCAACTTCAGATGTTCATTCAGGACTATATCCCCTGCTTACGTGGCTGCTGCGCTTTCACCATTAGGAAGGCCGACGCTACACTCCTTCACACTCCGGATGTTCATCAATTTGTCTCTGTCTCCGGTCATGTGCTGGCTAGCACCACTTTCAATAATCCAAGAACCATATTTGTCTCTGTCTCCGGTCATGTGCTGGCTAGTACCTGAGAATTGGTTTTCGCATTACACTTCAGCCTGTCCAGCAAACTGTCCCTCTGCTCTCTTATCTCTCAGTTTGGTTCTGTCTACAGCTCGGTAGCCAGTACCGCGGCCGACTGCGCCGCGCCCCCTGCCTCCTCCTATGTCGTTCTGTACCGTTCCACCAGTGCGTCCACCACCACGACCTCCTCCTTGCAGCCGCGGACGGTCAGCCCACCATTCCGGGTAGCCTATGATCTGAAAGCATCCGCTTATCTCATGTCCAGATTGTCCACAATGTTTGCATTTGAGAGTATTGTCTCGATTTGGTTTACCAGTGGCCACGGCAAACCCTATGGGATTTCGTTCCTCTTCCGTGGTTGCCTTTAACACACCTTGTTGAGTGATAACCGAGTATACCCGATTAATCGTGGGAAGAGGTTCGGTGCTGAGAATATTTGAACGTAGACTGCCATAACCCTCATTATCTAAACCCATCAAAAACTGATGCACCTTTTCTTCATCACGCCATTTCTCCAACAAGGCGGTGAGACCGCACTTGCAACCTCCGCACTTGCAAGTCGGTACCTTCAACATGTCGTAGAGCTCGTCCCAAATCGCCTTCAGTTTCCTATAATGTTTGACGATTTCTTGGCCATTTTGTTTGGTGTTCTCCAATTCCTTCTTCAATTGATGAATCCGTGGGCCATTTGCCACAGAAAATCTAGCCTTTATGTCGTTCCACAAGTAAGGAGCCACTTCGACCTGCGTGATGGAGTTCCGTAAATAAATCTGTTTCAATCGTGTTGTAGATCCATGAAACGAGCATAGCGTTCACGATCCACCACTCTTCTACTTCCTCGTTGTCATCGGCTGGGCAAGGTATGGAACCGTCGATGAAACCAAATTTCCTCTTGGCACGTAGAGCGATTCGCATGGCGCTCGCCCATTCTTCGTAGTTTCGTCCGGTTAACTTGACTTGCGTAATCAACAAGCCAGGAGTATCCACAGACTTCATGTCGTATGGACTTGGCTTGGGTGTCTCGTTGCCTTCTGTTTTCTTTGGCGTTGCCTCTGGTTTGGGTGTCTCGGCCATGGTGTTGATCGTTTACTGCTCTGATACCATGTCAAGGAACCAACTCAACCAAAAGCGCGAGCTTGTGGTTGTGGACCAAGAATGATTGTTATATACTCTAACACGCCCCCTCACGTGCAGGCGTAGTCTTTTTTGAGCCTTGCACGTGAAACCTTAATTTTTTAAAAACTGGGTAGCGCTGAGTTTGGAACTCGTGACCTCTTGGTCATCAAGGCTTTGATACCATGTGAAAACCGAATGTGTGTAGGAGACAAACAATCTAATTCCTTTATTTCTCTATGTTCTATTTGTACAAGAAACTTCCCTTTGATATATAGAAAGGAAAAATAACCAAACCCTAATAGGAAAAGAGTTCCCACAAGGAAGGAAACCCAATCACAATAGGAGAACAACTCCCTCTGGTCTTGTGTGTCGTGCGTGCATCCTTGGGCCCCAAGATGGCGTAATAAAAATACTTTGATCGTGAAAATTTGTTTTCCTGGTAAACATGAGGTTTGAAAATAGTTTTCTGTAAACAACACAGAAGAGCCAATAAAACTTTTTTTTGCCTCTCAAGAAAATAGTTTCCTGTAAACAAACAGATCCTTAATAACATATACAACCTCCGTACCAAAAAAGAGAAGAAGAAAAGAATTGAAAGACTTCATCACAATTTTATCAAATCGGAAATCCAATACTAGCCATGAAATATATTTTCAAAACACCAAGAGTTCACAAACAAAATTCATAAAGAACAAGCAGGAATCTGAGCCATCTCAGAGAGCTCAAATCGCAATGTGAGCAATGCAAAAACTTCCCTTTTGCCTCAATTCGTTACCTTAATTAACTATAATCGGGACTCCAATTTTAGAATCGGATTACGAGATCGCTCATAATTCCTCAATAATCGGCCTTCAATTCAGCAAGAGTAGCAACGAATCTGGAAGAGATGGCGACCTGAGGAGATGATCGATTGGAAGAAGATGAAGAAGACGCCAATTGGAAGAAGATGAAGAAGGGATAGCAACCAGAGGAGACAATGGGCTGGAAGAAGATGAAGAAGGATGGCGACCAGAGGAGAAGATCGATGGAGTTGTCAAAATATTTACTTCTTTGGTGAGATTTTAAGGGTGGATTTGTATTTATACCCAACAAATAAAAATCCTTCAAAATCTACTTTTTTTTACAATCTTTAATAATCTATCAAATTTTAAATACCATTAGATTTAGAAAGATTTTTTAAAATTTGAGTTAAATACAATCAGATTTTAAATGACTTTTTAAAATCTAAATTGAATACCTACGGAATTTTTGAATCCAAAACAATCCATTAGAATCCTGATTGAATACACTAGTACATGCAATATGCATATACTTACAAAATGATTGAGTAAAAATTTGAGATCAAACAAAAAAAATAAAATTACAATTGTCCCCTAAGATTTTTGAATTCAAACTAGAAATGCAAAGAGCATGCAGAGGTTATTTCGCCCATTTGACCTAAGGTCTCGTTTGGTACACAGAATTCAAATTATAGAATTAGAATTGAGGACTTCAATTCTAATTTTGGTGTTTGGCAGCACAAATATTATGTGGATTTGGAAGTGATAGTACAAAAAATGAATTGAAATTGGTGAATTTAATTCTATGAAATTAAATCCCATGAAATTTCAATTCCAATTTAATTCCAATTCCATCAATTCCTTATACCAAACGGATCCTAAAGGGTTTTTTTGCTTTTTAGTTTTTAGGGAAGAGCACAAACTAGGGCAACCTAATTTCTATGGGGGCATTAGTGTTATTCTTTGAAAAATTGAGGGTGCTAACAATATTAGTAAACTTTTTTTTGGAAATCACTGGGGGCTAGTGCCCCCATTCCTTTGAATGTAGATCCGCCAGTGCTTTCAATGCGTTAAACCAACGATAATAATTTTAGAATTATTGAAGATATTTTTTTAAAAAAAAATGCATACGCAATGTTGACTACTTAGATATGTTGTTTTTTGGGAAACCTAATATAAATAAATAACCTTATATATTGGAAGAAAATTATATTACATTCGTCCCATAAAATTTTTCAAATACAAAGGCATCCCATAAAACTTTTCAAATTAGAAAAAAGGTGCACCCTACAATCATATATCCTACACATCATACTTATTGCAAAGTAAAGAAAAAGTTTAAAAATAAAATCAAAATTATATATTTTTAAAGGAATTCAGTGTTATGTCATTTCTAGATGATAGTCTTCTTAATAGATTTCAAAATAATTTCTTGATTGAGAACTTCAACTATGACAAAGAAAAATTGTCATTTGATTTTAGAGTATATTTATCTAAGATGAATGAAGATCAAAGAAAGATATCTGATGCGATAATCGAAATTTGATATCTGAAAGAGGAGGTTTCTTTTTTTGTATATGATTACGGGAGACTTGGAAAAACATTTATATAGAAACCAATGTCCACTTCTCAAGAACGAATGGTATGTAAGGCTGTTTGGAATATTGCATCCTGTGACATTGCAGCATTGCTTTTGCCTGGTGGAAGGACGGCGCACTCGAGATTCTCAATCGCTCTGGCTTTAACTAAGTGATCAACGTGTGCTATCAAACAAGGGTGTCCGAAAGCAGAATTAATCTAACAAGCAAGTGGAATCTTATGAGATGAAGCATGTGTGATGAATAGATTTGCTTTTGAGGTATTGGCTCACACAATGAGAGAGATATTGAGGTTCTACAATAATGGCTCTAGAAATGAACCATTCGGAGGGAAAATATTAGAACTTGGAAGTGATTTTTGCCTAATCCTTCCAATTTTACCAAAGTTTCGAGAGAGAAAATTATAGGTGCTACCAAGATTTCCCCAAAATTGAGGTTGTATTGTACAGTTTTTACATTGAGTAAGAATATGATATTGTATTCATCTATGTCCCCTTATCTAGATAGGGATACACAAGATTTTTCTGATTGGATAATCAAAATTGGAGATGGAAAGCTTGGTGGAATTGCTGATGTTGAAATTCTGCCGGAATTCTTGATTCTTGACATAAGTTATCCTCTCAAGAGTATAGTATTGGAATTCACTTATCTGAACTTATTAGAGAATATGAAAAAATATACTTTTTTAGAATAGGGCATCATTAGCACCCACTCTCGAAGTTGTTAAAATGGTAAATGAGTTTTTCTTAATCCTCATTCTCAGTCATGAAAAAGGAGTACTTGAGTTATAATTCTTAATGGCAAGAAGATGCCAATGTAGGTGTTGATGCTTATTGGATAACATTTAAATTTTTGAATGAAATCAAATGTTCAGATGTTCGGGGATCCCAAATCAATTCAAAAAAATAGTTTTGAAAAAAGGGTACTGATTATTTTATTTGGATTGTATAATAGTACAAGCTTAATTGTTGAAGAGGTGTGAAAAAATGTTAAATGTGTAATCGTGGTTTCGAGAAATCAAGACGGGGAAAAAGTTTACATACCTCGAATAAATTTGTACCATATGATCCAAGGCTACCCCCTAAAGTTTCAAAAAAGACAATTGCCAATAGTTTTATGTTTTGCTATGACTATTAACCAAAGTTATGGTGAAACATTATCTTTTGTTAGATTATTTTACTCCGTAACTAAGTCAGTATTAACTTATGATCAATTTTATGTTGTTGCTTCACGAGTGAAGAAAAATACATAATTAAAAATGTTTATTCTAGATGACAATAGAAACTCTTGCAACCATACCAAAAATGTTGTATACCAGAAGTGTTTTAAAAAAATTGAGTTTTAATAAGTCTTTGTTTTATATACTTTCAATTTTTCAAATATTATTTATTCTACTTTGATGTTGATGTATATATTGTATTAAAAATCATGTAATAAATTTATTTTATTTAGTCCACAAAAAAATATACATGAAAAAAAATAAAAAAAATTATTTGGCCCCGTGCATGGCACAGATCAAAAGACTAGTATATATTTGTAAAAGAGAGTTACAAAGTTGTGGTGATTACACGTGTCATGCCACACGTGCATACTACTGGCACGTGTCATGCCACACATGCATACACATGCATACTACTGACACATGTCATGCCGCATGTAATATACAAGACACATCTCATTCTACACATGCATATTTAATTTTGTATTAAATCATTATTTTTATTATATTTTATACACTCTTCACTTTTAAACAATAAAAAACCCTTATGTTTGTTCGTTTTTAAAAAAATTTTACTTTCTAACTATTTTAAAAATATTTATTGTTGTTTTAACATATTTTTTTAAAATATGCACGACTATTTTATAATATTAAAAAACTTATATAAAATTTATTAATTAAAAAAATAATGTTTCTTATAATTTTAAATTTATCCATCATCTCAAAAGAAACTTTTATATACTCATAAATTTTATCACACATACATCTTTATTAAGTTCATAACACATTTTAATCTTTTATCTTATTGCATTATGTATTTTATTACATACTCTCTCCGTTCCAATTTAAATCGCTTGTTTTGACTTTTGGGCATATTTAAGGAAAATAAAAAATAGAGTTAATTTTTCAAAATTGACATTACTTTTTAGCAGGGGTGATGATGAATGAGAAGATAAGGTGGAGAAGAGTGACTTATTTTAGGGTTAGTTCAGGTATTTTATTTTTAAAAGTTTACGAAAACAACTAACAGGCAACTTATTTTGGGAGGGAGAAAAAGACAAATATGTAATTTAAAATGGGACAGTGGGAGTATTTTTTTGCAAACTAAACAAATTGAAAGTTTAATTGAAGGATTACAAGTGGCACATGACACATATGCATTCTCTAATGATGTGTCATTACTTAATTCATTTATTTGACATTTTTATTTTAATTTTTATTAATTAAAACGATTTTCACTATTTTTTATTTAAAGGTCATTATATTTGTATAAAACTTTAAAATAGTTAGAAATTATTTATCAAACACATCATATATCCTTAATAAAAAATTTAAAATAAATGATATTTTATTTTTAGATGTTAAAATTTAGAATATATGTGAGCCCGTGCAAAGCAGGGGGTTAATACTAGTTTTTTAGTATAATTTAACATATTGATGTTTTCATGTTTTATCATGTAGACTAATATACAAAAAAATGTCTTATTCATATTAAAAAGTTGAAGAAAAAAAAAATAAGTGTGAATCGTAAAAATAGTGAGATGTAAAACATAATTTATAAACTACAGTTATGAATATAACAATTTTAATAATAATAATAATAATAATAATAATAATACAGAGTAATAATCACATTGAAATATATCATTTTCAGAGTAATTGGTTGAGGAGTAGAAAGAATTTGAAGAAAATGAAAAAAAAATTGAAGAAATTGGAAGAAACTGGAAGGAACTGGAAGAAATTGGAAGGAACTCGAAGAAAGTGGAAAAAACTAGAAGAAACTGGAAAGAACTGGAAGTTAAGAGTTCAAGTCATAGTTTTGGCCAAGGATGGTGCTGTCAAAAGGCGGCGGGACGTAGTTGATGCCGCGGAAGAACGCCTTCATGTCGTGGTGTTGGCGTTGCAGCGTCCAGTCCATCCTCTCCATGTACTGCCCCATGCCATCCACTGTGAGGGTTAGCCGGTTCAGGGTGTCGGCTATAGACTGCAACGAGGCTCGAGCGGGGGCCGGGGCAGGGGCACGACTCAGTCCGGCGCCGTCTCGGGTTCCGGACTTCTTCTTGAAGGTGTTTTCGGCAATGATCCAAAACTTTGTCATCTTTGTGCTTGGCCCGACAATGTGGATGTCGGCGGAGACGATGAGGTCCATGACGAGGAAGGCGTATGGAAAGCTCCGCTCGTGGAGAATGGAAGCGCAATCCGTCATGTGAATCATGACGTATTTTGCCCAATTGATGGAGACGCCATGCATGATCGCATGAATCGCCTTCAAGTCGTCATTGAAGAGCGAGGTGTGGCTGCCATCCCGGGGGCGGAAGATCCGGGTGAGGATGTAGAGGAGGAGGCGCTTCTCCTCTGGAGCCGAGTGAATCGTCGGTGCGCCGCTGTGACGGATCAAGTTAGTGATCCCGAGCTCACGGATGACGACGGCCTCGTTGTTGAGGATCCAATCGTCGCCACCATATGTCGCGATGTCATCACCGTGGATGGGCAGCCCAGCGACCCGAGCAAAGGTAGCCAAATGAATCTCTATGTCGTAGAGATTGATGCTGCTGCGAATGGTGTCCCCGTCCCAGCGGAGATTTGAGTAGAAGGCCCAGACATAGGCGGGATTGAAGGAGGTGCGGCTCTTGGAGACGAAGGGCCACATACCTGATGCGTGAAGTTGGCTGTTGAGGTCGGGCACCACCCTTGGCGGAGAGATAGGGCATTTCGCGAAGTGGGTGATGAAGTGAGTGAGTTCTTCCTCCAAGCCAAACTCGAGGAAGGATCCGTCCAGGTACGGAAAGGGTTGAGGCGCAGAGCTCATGGCTTCGGCCGGACCTTTCTTCTTGGACGCTTTGCTCTTTGACTTTCCTCCGGCCATGATTGAAGCGTTTTTAAAGAAAGATTGATGAAATAAGGCCCCGTTCCGTTCAACTTATTTTTTCTTATTCTTATTAAAATCAGATCAGACCAGATCAGATCAGATCGAATCAGATCAGATCAAATCAGATCCAATCAGATCAGATCAGATCAGGACTTATTAAAATCAGATCTCATCAAGAATTATTATTATTATTATTATTATCATCATCATCATCATCATCATCATCATCATCATCATCATCATCATCATCATCATCATCATTATTGTTCTTAAAAATGAAAAAGAATAAACTTTAGAAATATGTTAAATAGAAAACTGAGAAAGTAATCCTTAATTATTAGACGTCGGAAAATTTAGTTTTAAAATACATTGACAATGTCAATCTAATATACTTTTAAAATATATTTTTATTGCTACTTGTAATTTTTGTTTCTAAACTTTTGATCTTTTATAAGGATGAGATATTTTAAAAAAAATACTATCTCTTCTATATATTGATTATCTAAATTTAATTACTTTTTAATGAATATCTAAATTAAATATTTATTATAATGTATAATTCTAATTTTACAAAAAAATTATCATAAAATAAAAAATATTATTACATTATCATATGAATGATTATTCTAATATATGAATTAACTATTTTTATTTTTTAAAAAATAATCATTAAATAAAAAATATTGATTATATTATAATATGAATTATCATTACAATTTTGAAACGTTATTATAAAGTCAAATTAAATAATTAATTTTTAATTTTAAATTAAATCATAATTAATCAGATCAAACCAAATCAGATCAGATCCAATCAGATCAGATAAGATCCAATCAGATTAGATCAATTCCAATCAGATCAGATCAATTCCAATCAGATCAAATCAGATCCAATCAGATCAGATCAGATCCGATCCAATCAGATCAGACCAGATCAGACCAGATCAGAACTTATTAGAATCAGATCAGATCAGAAAAAATAAGTTGAACGGAACGGAGCCTAAGTAGAATAAGCTAAAGGAATGAAATTATGATGTTAATTGTGTGTTAAGAAGGTAAGGGATGATGTGAATATATAGGTAGAGGAGGATGAAACCGTGTGAATTCAAAAAATATGGCTGTTGGGCAATAAATTTGGTGCCCAACGGCCATAATTTTTGAATTTCAACAGCCTTCCCAGCGATGGTAGGAACTACCCATCGATGGGAGGGTCGCTACTAGAAGGCGAGAAGGAAATCAAGTTTGCCTTCCCAGCGATGGTTGGATTCTCCCATCGATGGGAAGGTGGCTTCTGGAAATCCGTTAAAAAAATTTTAAAAAATTAGTGTTAAACAACCAGCGACGAGAGGATGTTCCCATCGATGGGTGGGGAGGTTCTGGAAAAATTTTAAGCAAAAGGCATTCACCCAGCGATGGGATAAAATACCCATCGATGGGTAAAGGTGTTCTAGAAATCCAATAAGTATTTAAAAAAAGAGTCAATCACCCATCGATGGGAAGAGGAGTTCTGTAAAAGATGAACTTCCCTCCCAGCGATGGTATAACCCACCCATCGCTGGTTCCCCGTGACTTCCAGAAATCTTTACTTCGAACCGTCCCTGCAAAAAAGAGTTAGAAAACCCTCCGACACTCAAGTTAGTAAACGATCAAACAAAGATAAAGGAGTGATAAAATGCATAAATTAGATCATCGTGGAGTCAAGGATTCCGAGTTCACTACAAATGCAGAAGAACAACTCTTTCTCTAAAGGTTTTGTGAAAATGTCGGCTAATTGGTTGTGTGTTTCAACAAACACAATTTCGACATCACCTTTGAGAACATGATCTCTAATGAAGTGGTGCCTAATGTCAATGTGTTTCGTCCTTGAGTGAAGAATGGGGTTATTTGTCAAGCTTATGGCGCTAGTATTGTCACATCGAAGTGGAACGTGACTGATACTAAGGCCATAGTCCACGAGTTGTTGCTTCATCCAAAGGATTTGAGCACAACAACTACGGGCGGCAACGTATTCCGCTCCGGTTGTGGGTAACGCAACACTGACTTGTTTCTTACTAAACAATGAAACTAAAGAGCTACCAAGTAAGTGGCAAGTCCCACTCGTACTTTTACCATCCAGTTTGCAACCGGAAAGTCCAAGTCAGAATAACCAACGAGATGACACGAAGAGCCTTTTGGATACCATAGTCCAACGTTAACCGTGCCAACAAGGTATTTCATGATCTGTTTCACCGCCGTTAAGTGTGATTCCTTCAGACATGATTGATACCTTGCGCAAAGGCATAAGCTAAACATGATATCCGGCCTACTAGCGGTAAGATAGAGAAGGGATCCAATCATACCTAGATACTTTTTTACTTCTCCTTCCTTACCTTTCTCGTCTTTTTCTAGATGGTCGGACGTGCTCATCGGGGTCGCCATGGCTTTGGCGTTGTCCATTTCGAATCGTTTTAGGAGCTCCTTGCAATATTTAGTTTGGTAAATGAATGTTCCATCCTTCATTTGCTTGACTTGGAGTCCCAAAAAGAACGTGAGCTCGCCTATCATTGACATTTCAAACTCGCTTGTCATTAACGTTGAGAATTCTTTGCACAAAGACTCGTTAGTAGCACCGAATATAATATCGTCTACGTAAACTTGAACCAAAAGGATGTTATTGTTTTTACTCTTGATAAAAAGTGTAGTGTCAACTTTTCCCCTTTGGAAACCACTATCCAAAAGAAATTTACTCAAATGTTCGTACCAAGCACGGGGTGCTTGTTTAAAAACGTAGAGTGCTTTCTTGAGTTTAAAGACATGGTCGGGGAACTCAAAGTCTTCAAACCCCGGGGGCAGGTCAACATACACTTCCTCTTGAATAAAACCATTTAGGAAGACACTCTTAACATCCATTTGATAAAGTTTAAAATCCATAGACGAAGTAAAAGCAAGAAGTAAACGAATAGCTTCTAAACGTGCTACGGGTGCATAAGTTTCTTCGAAATCAATGCCTTCTTCTTGATTGTAGCCTTTAGCTACGAGCCTAACTTTGTTTCTAGTGATTATTCCATTTTCATCAAGTTTGTTACGGAACACTCATTTTGTACCAATAATTGTATGATCATTGGGCCTTGGCACCAATTCCCAAACGTCATTCTGTTTGAATTGGTTTAGCTCCTCTTGCATAGCCAAGGTCCAATGTTCGTCGTTTATTGCTTCGGAAATGGTTGTAGGTTCAATTTGAGAAACAAAAGCCATGTGTCCTACTGTGTCCCTAAGTGAGTTACGAGTACTTACCCCGCGGTTGATGATACCGATTACCTGGTCAAGCGGACGGTTCTTGTTCGTTCTCCATGCAATGGGGAGCTCGGTTGCCTCTTGTTCTTTCTATTCCTCCTGATTTTCTTCTTCACCTTGATTAGTAGCTTGGAGCGTCTCCCCAATTTGTGGTTGTTTGTCGGTGTATATTCACGTGTTCTCTTCATCGTCTTCGACGTGCATTCTTTCTAATGAATCTGCAAGATCATCACAAATATCCTTTCTCGCCAAGCGAGGATTATCTTCGGAAAATACAACATGAAGGGACTCCTCAATAGTCAAAGTTTGTTTATTAAAGACTCTATAGGCCTTGCTACGAAGTGAATAACCCAGAAAAATTCTTTCATCCGACTTGGCATCAAATTTGCCTAAGTTGTCTTTGCCATTGTTATGAATAAAACATTTGCAACCAAAGACTCGAAGATGAGAAAGGATTGGCTTTCTCCCTTTGTATAGTTCATAAGGCGTTTTCATGAGTATCGGTCGAATGACGGCTCGGTTTAACACGTAGCTCATGGTACTCACGGCATCTGCCCAAAAATACTTGGGGATTTTTGCCTCATTGATCATAGTTCTAGCCATCTCTTCAAGACATCTATTTTTACGTTCCACCACTCCATTTTGTTGTGGTGTACGTGGGGCTGAGAAATTATGATCAATGCCGAGTTTGTCACATAAATCTGAGAATAGATTTCCTTCGAACTCTCCCCCATGGTCGCTTCTAATGGCTACTATGGTTGTTTCTTTTTCATTTTGAATTTCTTTAGGAAATTTTTGAAAACGTGAAATGCCTCACTTTTGTGAGTTAGAAACAAGGTCCATGTAAACCTAGAGTAGTCATCGACAATCACAAATGCAAAGTAATTACCACCAAAACTTTTCGTTCTAGAAGGACCAAAGAGATCCATGTGCAAAAGTTGAAGCGGTCTAGACGTTGAAACAACGTTTTTAGACTTAAACGAAGCCCGAACTTGCTTCCCCTTTTGACATGCATCACATATGGTGTCTTTTTCAAACTTAAGTTTTGGGATGCCAATTACCAAGTCTTGTGAAACCAATTTGTTCAAAAGGTTCATGTTCATATGAGCTACCCTTCGGTGCCATAGCCAAGTGTCTTCCTCTTTACTCATGAGGCACTTAGCAAAGCCGGAAGGAGATTTGTCTAAGTTAACCATATATATATATGTTATCGATTCTATCACCACATAGAATGACCTTATTTTCACTAAGGCGTTCTACCGTGCATGATTTTGAATCGAAGGTCACACGATTTCCCTTGTCACATAATTGACTTATGCTTAAGAGATTGTGTTTAAGACCCTTAACTAGCAAGACATTATCTATAGAGGAGTCTTCGGACTTACCTACCGAACCGATGCCAATAATTTTTCCTTTGCTATTATCTCCAAAGACTATGTTTCTTCCTTTAGCGGGTTTGATTTGTAGGAACTTGGATGCATCTCCGGTCATGTGCTTGGAGCATCCGCTATCAAGGTACCAAAGTACACTTGACGCTTTCAAGCACACTTACAAAAATGATTTAATAAGATTTAGGTACCCAAGTCTTGTTGGGTCCTTGAGTGTTAAGTGCAAAGTGGTAGTGTGGTTCATTTTGTGCCCAATGCCTATGCCTAGTAAAGCAAACGGGAGCTATATGTCCTACCCTATTGCAATAATGACAAACTACGTTTGGGTTGTGCATCCTTCTAGGTTGATAATAATTGCTAGGGGGCCTAACCATATTCATCATATTTTGAGAAAATATTGGTTTTTGAAAATTTTCTCTTCTAGGTGTCCTAGCATTATTTTATCTATTTGAAAAATTATTTTTATGCACAAATTCATTTTGATAGTTTTTCGTAGGTTGTCTAATATGCACATTTTCATTCCTAGGTTTTTGTCTAGGTTGTCTAGTGTCCTTAGGTTGACTAGATTTTCTATTATCCTGATTTTTAACTTTCTTACGTTGAGCCTTAGGAGGTTGTCTAGGTGTTTGCTCAACGTTTTTATCCTTAGATTCATTTTTATCAAAACCTAATCCTTCCTTTAAAAAATGCATAGTGTCTAGGAGTAAGTTAAGATCTTTGTGTGGTGTATTAAACTTCTTAACCGTACTATCAAGTTTTGCAACTTTTTCTTTTAAAGCTTTGCAAGATTCACATTCACTTGAAGAGCTTTCTGGTTTGTCAGCGCTTCTTTTGCCATAAAATTTATTTTCTTGTTTCAACTTTTCATTATCTTTTTCCAGTTTTTCAAAATCATTTTCAAGAGTTGAAAAGTGTTTCTTTAATGATTTGTTGGTTTTAGAAGCGCTAACAAATTCACCATAAAGCTCTCGAAGTGCTTCTTGCATCTCTTCAAAAGTGTAAGAGTCGGAGGAAGTAATACATGCCTCTTGTACTTCGTCGGCGTGGTCTTCGTGTGCCATGAGACAGAGGTTGGCGGCTTCTTCCTCTTCTTGGTCAGTTGACTCATCACCGGAGTCGCCACCCCATGAGATATAGGCACGTTGCTATTTTAAACCAGGTCTGTCCTTGCCGCTTTTGCCTTTTGGACACCTCGGCTTGATGTGGCCTATCTCACCACACCCATAGCATTTCGGGGGACCGTCGTGCTTTCTTCCTTTGCGCTCAAATTCCTTCTTCATAAATTTATGAAATTTCTTGATGATGAGTCCAAACTCGTTGTCATCATCGCGTGAGACTTCTTCCATCGTTTCCTTGGTTGCGTTAAGTGCTATACCTTTCTTCTTTTGTTCATCCAAATACGGGGTTAGAACAATAGATTCATAAGTTTTGAGATTACCTCTTAACCCTTCGATGGTGACGTTCGAGACTTTGATGGATTTGTAGATTGCATCAGCCTTTGATCTCCATTCGGGTGTGAGACTCCGCAGGAGTTTTCTCACAAGGTCCTTGTTGGCGTAAGTCTTCTTGAGTGCATGAAGGTCGTTGATGATCTTTGAGAACCGATCGAACATATCATAGATCTTTTCGCCTTCCTTCATCCTAAACATTTCGTACTCCTGCGTTAGGAAGTCAATTTTGGCTTCCCGAACTTGGTCCGTACCTTAATATGTGACCTCCAACTTGTCCCACATTTCTTTGGCGGTGGTGCAGCAAGAGATTTTGCGATAATCATCGGGGTTGACCGCGCAGTACAGCATGTTGATTGTCTTGGCGTAGTTCTTGTTGAAACACGGGCATGTCACATTTTTGTACTAAAGCCGTGTTTGTTTTTATGACAGGTTTTGATAATGCCAAACCGCCGTGATCAAGTCAAACCTTGAATATACAAGGCGAAGAAGGAAGACAAGAACAAGAGCTAAAAGAAGACCAAGAACGAAGACCTTAGTCTTAGTGTCGTTGAGTCGGTCTTCATTGTGATCAAGACCGACCCAATCTTTACACCTTGGCTCTTTAGGCTAAAAACCTTCATTGCACTTCTTAAATCATAAAAATGTTTTTCAAACATGTTTAAGTCATTAAAAACACTTGGTGTTCGCCCAAACCAAAAACCAAGCCATCCGGCGTTCGGGTTTCAGA